>JABTTQ020001940.1:0-50000 GCA_016081115.2 Rehmannia glutinosa
TGCATCCTCATTGCTTCACCCCAAAAGGATTTGGGTAGATTGGAATGTGACAAAGATACATTTGACTCGTTCACAAATTGTCCTGTTCATCCTTTCGCTACTCCATTATGTTGAGGAGTTTTGGAACACTCTTCTCAAGCTTGATTCCATGATCCCCGCAATGTTGCTCAAATGGACCCGGTATTCACCACCATTGTCAAGACGAACTCGCCTGACCTTCTTTCCTGTTTCTCTTTCAACACTTGCTTGAAAATTCTTAAAGATACCTTAACTTGATCTTTAGATTTCAAAGCAAAACACCAGACTTTTCTAGAGAAATCGTCAATAAATGTGACAAAATATATTGCACCACCAAGACTTCTATCTTTCATGTAGCACAAATCAAGATGCACGGATCTAGTGGATGAGATTTTCTTGAAGGTGAAAAACTCTTAAAAGCAACTCGTGTTGTTTTCCAATTAAACAATCAACACAAGTTTGTAGGGGCATCTTTGGTTACCTCTCGGGAGAAGTTTCTTTCTAGTCGAACTTCCAAGCCCTTTCGACTTAGATGTCCGAGCCTTTTATGCCATAGCTCAATGGAGGAACTTTTATCAATTGCATTTACCTCTCCATTGGATAATCGGCTTGCATCGTGCATGAGAAGTCGCTTACGTCCCTTAGCGACAATGAGAGAGCCTTTGGTGAGCTTCCATTTTCCTTCACCAAAGTGATTGTCATAGCCAAAGACATCGTCAAGCTTGCAAGTGGAAATAATATTCACCGAATGTCGGAATATGTCCGACATCCTTGAGCACGAGTCGCTTCCGTATCGTTGTTCAATATGATGTTACCTATGCCAACGACCTCCGTCACACCATGGTTGGCCATTCGACTTTGCCAAAGCTACCACGGTGTATGATGTAAACATATCACGATGAGGTGTGATATGATATGAAGCTCCTGAATCAATAATCCATCCGTCACGGGCATGCGAATCGAGCATACAAGCATCATCACAAATGATGACAACATCACCATCAATCGCGCGCAGAGTGTCTTTGTCATCGATCTTGTTTTCATTATTTCCATTCTTTTGATCTCTTTTCTTCTTTCTACAATCTCTCTCATAGTGATTTGGACCACCACAATAATGACATTTGAAGTCCTTCTTCGATTTGGACCTCCCCCGGATTTGTCTCTTTTATTTTGAGAACCTCTAAACTTGCTTCTTCCCCGCTTGTCATTTTAGCTACTAAGGCTTTTGACTCGGAAGAATATTCTAACTCCTTTCTTCCTCGGACTCTTCATTAAGAAGACAATCTTTGACCATCTGCATAGTCAGTTCACCATTTCGGCCGAGTTATCTTGACCGACACCACAAGCGTGTCCCAATCGTGTAACGAGCCGAAAGCAAAGAATAAAGCAATTACTTCATCATCAAGGGATATTTTCATTGTGGTAGATTGATTTATCGGACCGATACGCATTTAGGTGCTCCTCATGTTGTTCGCACCTTCCGTATATCCGAGCGAATAATTTTTCCGATAATAGAAGCTTTGTTCAAGGCATTTTTCCTCTCAAACATAGTTTCAATATTTTCCCAGAACATCACCTTTTCCTCATTAGCAAAATGATGGAAAATGCTATGCTCAAGGAAACGCCGGATATATCCTACGGTTTTTCTCACAGGTAGGATTTTCCACTCGTCATCACTTGTATCTTTTGGTTTGGCAAAGATCACCTTTCAAGGGCAAATAAAGATCCTTACAAAGAGAGAAGATCCAACATACTCGGCTTCCAAATATTGTAGTTGGATCCGTTGAGTTTGAACATCCCACCAAAAGACGTCGATTCCTCCATTTTTTAATCCGCAACAACGTGGCTCGATACCACTTGTTGGGAAAGAGTGCCAAAATAAATGACACCGCACAAATGGAAATAGTAAAATCTTTTCCCACCTATTTGGATTAAAAATGGGAACCAAACCAAGAATAATAGTGCAAGACGATAAAAATAGGACACAAGAATTTTTACGTGGAAACCCAAATGGGAAAAACCACGAGACCGTAGTCCGATAAATCCTCCACTAAACGTATAGAGTTTACAAAATTTCTCCTAAAAATAGGGGATACACAAATTATCTCAAGTTATCAACTTGGAATACCCGAGAAAATAGGAATGCTATTTTGGGTGAGAATGAAAAATTACTACTAATTTTTCTCTCTTTTTCTTCACTCAAAACACACACTTATAGATATACTTTCTACTCTCTATTTTTCTCTCTTCTCTTGCAATTGCTAAAATGCTAATTGCTTGGTGTAATTTTGCATTCAAGGATGAAGCCCTTTTATAGGCATTTTCCATGCCCAATTCCAACATGTGAACAAACTTTGTCAACAAAGTTTGGCAACCAACCATTGAAGACTTGGTGGTGTTGGTTGGTTGGTGCCTACCAAAGGAATAGTATTTACCACATGGGGTGGAAAATTCAACAATTCTCCCCCTCCACCTCATGTGGGGAATCAACCAATCCTGCTTTGGTTCTGCAAACTTCAAACTTATCTCTTGGTAAAGACTTTGTCAGCATATCTGCACCATTTTCATCTGTGTGAACTTTCTCCGATTGCATCGCTTTTTCATCAAGCACATCTCGAATCCAATGGTATCTCACATCAATATGTTTTGACCTTGAGTGGAATGAAGAATTCTTACTCAAGTGAATTGCGCTCTGACTGTCACAGTGAGAGCGTGTATTTTTCCTGCTTCAAGTCTAATTCCTGTAGAAACTTCTTCAACCACAACATCTCCTTGCAAGCTTCCGTCACAGCAATGTATTCAGCTTCGGTTGTGGATAATGCCACACATTTTTGAAGTTTCGATTGCCAAGAGATAGCTCCCCCTGCAAATCTCATCAGGTATCCGGATGTGGACTTCCTGGAATCAACATCACCAGCCATATCCGCATCTCGTGAATCCGCTTCAGTACAGTTTGGTCATCACCAAATTTTAGACAATATTTAGATGTACCTCTCAAGTACCGAAATATCCATTTCACTGCAGACCAGTGATCTTTCCCTGGATTAGAGAGAAAACGGCTAACAACACCAACTGCATGAGCAATATCAGGTCTAGTACATACCATAGCATACATCAAAGCGCCAATGCAGAAGCATATGGTACCTTTTGCATTTGCTTTATCTTCCTCACTTGTGGGACATTGCGCGCGCTTAGCTTGAAGTGACCCGCAAGTGGAGTACTTGGTTTTGACAAGTGGTGGACGAGCATTGATTTTGGAACAAGTTTTGACAATTGGCGGAAATTGTTGAATCGGTTGTTATATAACTTGGTGGTTTGGGTAGTTTCTCTTATATTTTTAAGGGATAACTACAAAAACACCCATGAGATTTAACTTAATTACAAAAAATCCAGTTATCATTCAAAATTAAAAATATCCCTAGTATTTCTTTTTCTCTTACAAATCACACTCAAGAGAGAGTTATTGGTTAGGTAAACACAAACTTCAAAGGGTTATTTTGTAATACAATAAGGGGTATTAGTAATTTTAAAAGATAACTAGCTAGAGTGTTTTGTAATTAGGTCGCACCACATCGGTGTTTCTATAATAATCCCTATTTTTAATTGTAAAAAAATGAAAATATTGTTGAATCGATCGGTTTATTTTTGTGTTCGTGTCGTGTATATTGACATGAATAATTAAATGGGTCGTGTTTGTGTCAAAACTCGTAATACCCGTTTGAACACGATCCGCGAACACGAAACACGACACGATTGATACCCCTATTCGGGATGGATGTAGACTTAGAAATGGGATAATTTCATTCTTGATACCCAAATTTTAACACATTTTCGCTTTTGATACCCAATGTTTCAACTTAATATTTACTACCGTTCATTATCCGGGCATGCATTCATCAACAATTTCCTTATCGGTCATGGATGGCTACCGATCGTGAAATTTTTTTCACTAAACCACAAGTGTACGGTGTAGTAGTAGAGATAACAAATGAGCAAGGTCGTATTCCCTGAGATTGAATTCCAAACACATAAAGTATAATAAATATCGTACTCAATTTTATTAAAGTGATCGAAAACAAAGAGTTTTATCTAAATATTATAAAACCCGAACTTCACAAAAACTTAAACAATTATGGAAAAGGCATCCTAGGGCTATGATTTTAACATGCTTCATCAATATTAATTCCAATTAAAGTTTCATCAAAACCAGTTTCTGTGTATCTATGGGTTAAATTCCTAAAGTAGTTTATTCCCTCTCCCGAGTGCAAACAAACCGTTGGTTAATAAGAATTGCTAGTATCCCTACTCAATAATTAATATAAACCCACAGAAGCATATAGAATTCAAGTAAACCCCCACAAACGTTATAAGCCTCCCAACTCTATACCCATTTATGTTATGAATTCGTTTATCACAAGTTAGATCTCATCTTCCGAATTTTGAACTAACAAATAAGACATGCGAATTATTGTTCAGACAATCTACAAGAAATAAGCACACAAATTCATAAATAGAACATAAGAATCCAATTAAGAAGAAACAATCAAATTAGAATTAACATGAATCCACAGTTTTGATCATGCCCTAGGATCAAGAGATTTAGCCTAACATACTTGATTACGAATTCATAGACAAATCTAAAAACAAATAGTTAAACATGGATTGAATTACATAACAAAAGCCCTAGACTATGATGATAGAACCCTCTTGTGTAGATGGATTCGTCTTGATAGAGGTCTTGTGTTGTTCTTCGTTGTGTGTGTGTGTGTTTTTTTTTCTCTTTGATGTGTGTTTTCTCTCTCAAATTTCGTTTCTCCACTCTAGGCTTGGTCTTCCTTTTATAGATGCCTTGAGAGATCCCTTGTAGAGTCCCGAGAAAATTAGGAAACAAATTCACCAAGACAAATCGCATGGGTGTGAAATTACACGGCCGGACTGTAATTGGTTTTCTTCTCTATTTTGCCACGGTGCATTTCCAATGACCGTGTAATTGCACACTGTTAGACCATGTAAATGGTCTTTGAAATTCTTCCTCAATCAAGTCGCACGTAGACATTTAAAATAGCATGGATCAAACCACACGGCCATGTAAAAATACACGATGCACCATGTGATTTGTACTTCATCGTTTTCTTCGCGTATTTGATCGTCTCTTGGCTTTCGGCATTCTTGTTCGGGACGCCCTATTGATATCTTTTCACAATAAGCTTCGTTTCCTATAAAAGGATACAAGAATATGCGATCACACCCAACAAAGGAAACTAACCTAAACACCCCGAATATCCATGCAAATGTATCAAATATGGACTTAAATAAGCCTCTAAATGCACGTGTATTTCACACTTATTAGCTACGCCTAGTTTGGCATGCGAAAGTGGGTTGGAGGCTCGAGGCGCCTAATTGAATGATTATTGCTTGGGAGGAGGACTTATCTTTTGGTGCCATTTCACCTATTATATAATATCTCGGGAGTGAAGGTAGCCCAACCCCAGATCCAACTTTTCACCTATATAGAATCTTACCACTTGTCTAAGGAAAAGAAGGGCACAACCCCGGCCCTTCCGAAATCTACCCCCGCTACCACAAAGATCATCACAGCCCACCACTGATTTGAGAGAATTACTGATTGGTATGTGTTTTGCATGTATTTTGGGCTTAATTATAGCTAGAATAAGTTGATATGCATGCATTACTTGAGTGAAATGAGATTTATTTCTGTTTTGTGGAAAAAGGTATTACACTTTGCTTGTTTTGTAGGAATTTATTGATATTTGTAGCATTTTGGCGATAATTTGGAGCATTGCGGTAAAGGACCGCCAATCCTTGAAGTAACGCACGATGTTTAGAGTTGAATCGAGAAGAAGTCGATTTAATCGGGCGAGAAACAAAAAGAAACAAACACATATCAGCTCAGCCCAGGTGTGTTTGGCGGGCGTGCGTTCATAGCACGACCGTGCACCGGCTTAATCGGGACTCAAGCTACGACACCCCCGCACGGGCTGGTTGTGCGTGGAGCGCATGGCCCGTGCGCCCTTCAACAAAAGATAAATTCTTACGGTACCCGCAGACGGGTTGGGCAAGGGCGCGTAGGGCGACGACGACAAGTGCGTCTGTGGGAAAACAGAGTTTGATGATTCTAAACTAGGTTTTGACCCAAACGAAGTACAAATAGAGACGAGGCGGCCACAAACGAGGACACACCGATTTTTTTCCTAGAAAGCCGAAAAGAACAACCTTCTATAGAAGGATGGGGAGATTGATCTATGTCACAACCACACGCTTGAGGATTGAAGATAGATCAATAGATAGTCGACATCCCCGAGTTTTCTCATTCCATCGTATCATTTACTTTCGATTAGTTAGATATGAATTTGAATAATTTGTCTATGAATTATTTATTTCCCATGTCTAGCTAAACATCTTGTGATTCCCGGTTTGGGATTAGGTTAATGAATACTTTTGTTAGATGATTGATTGCAATTGAAGTTATTGTTTTCAAACCCTATTCGAGTACTTTGTTTTAATTCTTGTTTTATCAAAACGTGTTTGGTTTAACTTGCTTTGATGTATTGATTCATAATTCGAGAGATGAGTTTCAATACTAGATCTGTGAGTACTTGACATGAATATTTGCAAGATTGAGAAGTCTGTGAATATTTGTGAGGATATTTGATCTTTTGTGCTTTTGGGAGTTGGATATCTTATGTTGAGTAGAGATGATAGAATAGATAATCCAATCAACGTTTTTACATGCATCTCGAGAGAGAAGGTAAAATAATTTTCGTGATTGTCTTATAGGGAAGAATAATAATAACTTTGTTTGTGATTAACACGATAATAAAAGGGGATATTAATCGAAACCATAACCCAGGAATCCATTCATCTCCTTGATCTTTCAATCAATCTTTACTTTGTTTTTAGGATAAATTCTTGTCTTGCATTAACAAAACCAATCACTCAATTTCGATCGCCGGATAACAATAAGACTATTACAATCCTAATACTTAGTACATTAATTTATTAGTCTCTGTGAATTCGACCTTGCTAACTCTATTCTATAAACTACACCGTACACTTTGCGGTGAAGCTAAAAATAAAGCGAACAAAGACCACACCCGAGCAAAAATGGAAAATATCCGATTGAGGATCGGGAGATAAGGGAAAGAAAGAAGAGAGAAGAAAAGGGAAAGACCCTCTAAAGCGGATGGTCGAGCAAGAGAAAGGAAAGAGGTTCGGCGGTCGACTATCTTCTACTTCAAGAATCGATAACGGGCTCAAAACCAGGAAATGTTTTCCTTTTATCACTTCTACTACAAATCATCATCTTCCCCTTAGAACATAATGTTTTACATGTTGAAGCAAGGTGGGACTCGGTAAAAAGAGAGAAATGCCTCATTTTTCCTCATTTCTATTTCTGAACTCATATGTTTAGCCTCAAAATCAATTTCTAAGCTGTTTAAATGGTAGTTGGAGCTCAATCAATAATAATGTTGGAATGGAAGACATCTACAGTCATTGTGGAGTAAAGCTATCTATGAAGACTTCCTTAGACCAAAAATAATATAGGAAGAAGGTTTTGGGCATTGCCCAAAGTATGGGGTAATTTTCACTTCAATTTGTAAATAGAGCAAAATGGAAGCTGAGTTGAGGGTTGCAGAGAAAATGGTTGAGATTCTGAACAATGAGGTTGTTGAGTAGAAATAGAAATGTCGATGTGTATGGATTTGTGTTATGTTTGTATTTTTATTTAGTTTGATTAGTGTAATTTGTTGTAATATGCATGAGTATGTAATAAATCGGATTGTTCCTAAAAATATCTCCTGCCCAATTTACGTTTGTTAACTCAAATGAAAAGGTATAAATTTGCGCTTATGGAAATGATCACCGAAAGAACTTCAAGTGATAAAACTTAAACACAAATGAAAAGGTACAATACAAATGGTACAAGGCGTCTAATTTAACTTCAACAACATTATCAAATGTCACGTGACACAACAACAATTTTGCAACCCCATCATAATTTTCCTTTGCCAAGTGATTTCTCATATCGTCTCTTTGTCGCTCCATCTCCAATTGCGGATCTCAAATTTGTCGAGTTATGTAGTTCACTCCTTCCATCATAATAAGTGGAGTGGTAAGTGTTGATGATTGAGTCACCAATTGAAAGAGTATAATGGCTTAGCCAGACGCTTTTGAGAAGTGGGGTGGGCCCGAATGAAAACTCAAAAAAATCATATAAGCTCCAATTTTTCAAAATAGTAAGAAAACTAAACTCAAGTGCATTACAAAGTTTAAACTACTCAAAGTCTAGTACATTAGACAAAAATGTTAGTTGGACCCGACGATTTTTTGCTTTAGCAAATTCATCAATAACAATCTATATCTATTGTGCTAACAAGTTCTCTTTCAATAAAAAATGCCAAGCTATCAACAGAAATACATCATCAATTTTGTTGCGAATCGCAGTCTTCACATGTTTCATTGCGAGAATGCTCTCCCGGTGGTGGTTGTAGTAAGGTAACGTTAACACAAGATGAATCAATCTTGTTATCATTTTGTGGTCATTTTCTTTTCCTATTTCCACCAACTTTTTACATAAATTTGCAAGAGTAGACACTTGAAATTGAGGATTATGAACTACATTTGCATGAAAAAATTGCAATTCACTCATCAAAACATTCATGTCACGCTACTCAAAATTGTCGGATACAATTCCATGACCAACTTGTTAGTATTATCGCATTGAACGATTCAAAAGAATTTTTAGATCCATTGCGACACTCAACTCAAGTAGTCTAACGATATCTCATTAAATCTCGAGTTCAACTCGCCATTTGAAAAATTACTAATTGATATGAAAATTTCAAACTGGTAATAATGCCTAACACTCATTTGCCTTCGCCCATGACCCATGTTGTTGGTCATGTCGGGTATAGTGATTTCATATTTTAAACAAAAATCTTCTATTTCTAGAAGCAATTTCCCCATCCTTCTTCCCTCAACTCCTGAAGAAGAGATTTTGTAGTCGACACATATCCAAGTGCAGATAATATGTCAATAGATTCCTTCGAAATGTTTGACAAAGAAAATCGTGATCCGCATAATCGCTTTCATTAAGTGCAAGCCAAACACAAAATTAAAACTCTTAATACTAGTGCAAGCACCATCAACTTCATTTCGAGCCTTTGAATTTGGACCACTTCTAGTGATGCATTCAAGTACCTTGCAAGTTGGAGCATACATTTCTATCATACTCATAACAAAGTCATAATGAGAACACAACGAGTAGTACCTAAACGGTATAAAAATGACATCCGATTTGCTCCCCTACCAAATTCATGCTCTCCACTTGCCAACATATTCTCAATTTATATTCTATGGGCAACCCGCAACCCGTGTTGCACTTAGCGAAAGATTTGACAATGTTAATACCATTACCCAATATAGAGAAGAACTTCCAAATTGGATCACATTGCTTTGCTGAAGCAACTAATGGCAACTGCAACCTATGAGCAAAACAATGAACATAATATACATATGGACAATCATTAAGAAACAATGCGTGTAATCCATTCCATTGCCCACACATGCTACTAGCACCATCATATCCCCGTCCCTCGTAACTTATGAACTTGAAGGTTGTCTTGAGAAAAAACATTTGATATCTCATGCTTAAGTGTTATTGAAGAAGTGTTAGAAATACCCTAATAGCAAAGAAATGCTCACAAGATACCGCAATATTTGCAAACCTCAAGATGATGACCATTTGTTCTCGATCTGATTCATCTTTTGTTTCATCAACAAGAAGAAAAACAAGCATCTCCGATTTCTTCCCGTATCATATGAAGACTCATCATTAGCTATTATTGCCAAAAGAAATGGATGTCCTGGGAGAAGTATATTTGGCATTTTGGGGCATTACCCATTACAATATCTTGGCGATTGTGCTCCTCTTTGTTGTATAATTACTCATTTCAATCACATTTCCACGGCCAAAAGATTTTTCGGACTCATCATGACTTCTAAAAGCACAACCTTGCAATGCTAGCCATGAACAATCATGATTGTTGTCTTTAAGTGCAATCGATTTTCTTGCTACTTATTCTTTGCTTGCTCTCTCAATCACTTTATCAATATGTTGAGATGGCCCCATCAAAGAGTCGGCACATGTTACACACTTATTGTGAGGAGATGAAGATGATGAGCCAATATGGCCAAGAAACACACAATCTTTGCCTTGGTGAACTCTATTCCCATTATCAAACACATCACTCACTAAAGCCGAAAGAGAAGACATATGCATATTTTCTCCAAAAAGAAACCACTGAAAGAAATAGGCCTTGTGTGTACAACATGAATACTCCAACCAATTAAATTCATCAAACCAATTAGGCCGAAAGTGACGAGTTTTATCTTTATATTCACGACCTTTATATTTGAATGAAGTTTCGGTGGGAAAGGCTCATCCATCAAATATGATTGTCTAAATTCATCCCTTTTGTCAAAAGGCCAATCACATATTCTCCTCCTTTTTCCTGGACCCGCTCAATTCGGAAGATAAATTTGGAGTAGATTGTCGATTTTCAACTAAAGGAGAATATTGTTGATTTCGGTTGGGGAATATCTTGGTGGTTATTTGATTCCTTTTTGTGTATTTCTTATCCGTAGTTTTTGCCACTCTTGCAAGGAGGTTATTGTGTAGCTATTGTTTTTTTTTCCTGAAAGCAATGTATTTAATAAAATCTATTAGAAAATTTATTTCAAGAAAACTTCAAATATTAAGCATTTATTTTCAATACCTAATTGTCAAAGACTAATATCAAGTCTAACATTCACCATTTTCAATTCATACCTAAAATCCCTGATTCAATTCTAAAGTGCCCGATTTTTCTAATTCGGTGTCTACTCTATAACTCATATCTTTCTTAATTTAAAAATTTGACATACAACTAGTAGTCTAAAGTACAGATCAATATAAAGTTACAAACAAATTTACAAATTGCACATACCATTATAAATATACAAACAAATATATAAATTCAATTGACTAATTACCAAAGTATAAAAAATACCAATGACGATCATTGTAAAAAAGTGACAAATCGTAACATAAAAATGAAATGAAAGAACTATATTAAGTGATACCTCTCTTTCTCGAGTCTCGGACTCCGGTGTGCTCTCGCGACCTCTTTGGGATGGTCACCAACCGCCCGCCACTCTCTGCGCCGCCATCGAAAGCTCGAACTAAAGTCTCAAGCGTGAGAAGCCTCATTTCGTAAAATGAAGGGTTCACATTTTTTTTCTTCCTTTTTGTCTTTTCTATTTTGACTGTTGTTTGTTTAATTAATCATTTAAAAAGTCAAATTGTTAGGTTGGGCTAGAAACTTGGGGGGGGAGGTGTTGTGTCTAAAATTTTCTTGGGGTGGGCCTCTTTTAATTACTCCGGGCGGACTTTAATTTTTATAAGCTATTTACTAATTTTTTTAAGAGAAATTTTTTTAATAAATTAGTTGTAGTTTAATTTCAAATGGGATGGGCTAGGGCCTAAGTTGCTCCAAACCTCCGCCCTTTGAAAGAGTATCAAAATTAATTAATAATCGAAATATGTTAGTGAGACAAATAGATCAAGAACAACATGACTTACATTTGTGTTGAGACTCTATTTCCCTTGCTCCCTACTAGGGTTAATTGTACGGTGGGAGAAAAGAAGGGCGATGGAAATGGCTAATTGTGTGTTCATCGGGTAATTAGGGTATTCCATCCACTGTTTGATAAATGGTTTTATCATGATTTTGATGATTTTGTTTTTATACCAAAACAATGTTTTTAAAGGTTGTCCAAATACTCCTAAATGTTTTAAAATGGTTTTAATATTTTAGGAGTATTTCTTCAAGTTCTATTTTAGATATAATTGGACAACATTTTGTGTTAATGTGTTTTTACATCAAAATAATGTTTCTAAATGTTGTCCTAATACTCCCGATCGGTCTAAAATGTTTTTACTACTTTTTCGGAGTATTTCATGAAGTTCATTTTCGACACAAATTGGACAACTCCTCTGTTTTGAGGTCAATCGGTCGCCCTATAGGGCAACCCGTACCTGAAAGTTGAGCAAAATAGAAAACTTCATATTTGCGAGAAAAATGGTGAGGGTGACCGGTCACCCTATAAAGGCGATCGTACCGTCAAACCGGTCGACCTATAGAGGCGACCGGTACCTGAAGGTTGGTTCAAATTCGCAAACTTCTCTGTATTGGTTTTTTGAAGAGGACAACCGGTTGGACCCTAGGGTGACCGGTCAAACCTTCTTTCGACCGGTCCCCCTGTGTAAAAATTGCAGCAAATTCATTTCAATCTTATCTCTCGTGCGACCGGCCGTGCACACTCTCTCTTTATCAAGAAACTATCCGTTGAGTTTGCGGATGACTTTTCCTTAAATTGTGGGATTGATTTCTAACAGCCTATAATCTTGATTTTAATTGTAATTTTTTGTAGATATCAGATTCCAAGAGGAGCCTATCAATGATCAATCATCTCCTATAAATAGAGGAAGATTTGAAGTGCAACAACAAGAGAGAACAATACAACACAACAAGAAATACTCAAGCAAACACTTGGTCTTATATTGTCATTATTCTTGTTGTAATTTGCCTAACTTATCACTTTCACATTCTTGAGGTCTAGGCTATTCTTGATTACACTTGCACTCAATTGTATAATTCATTATCGAGTTGTAATCTTGAATTTTGGGTAATCATTCAACACAAGATATCCTTGTGAGTGTTCTTGTGGTAAGAACACACTTGGGTGATCTAGGTGTTAGGTGTAAGAAGATTGTGGTAATCTTCTTGTCGAGGTATTGAAGAATTTGGTATTCTTCAAGGTTGAAGATTGTGGTAATCTTCACAAGGTGCCGTTGGAGATTGTGGTAATCTTCAAGAGTGATTGTGGTAATCTCAAAGGTGGTGTTGAAGAAGAGTGTGGTGCTCTTCAAGGTGTTGTAAGTTGAATTTGTATTAATTTTGGTAATTAATAAAATTCTTTTCTTTCGAAATCCATCCTGGATATCTTTGGGGTGGTAGAGGATTAGGCCCTAGGTGGGTTGAACCTCTTTAAATCGACGCGTGTTGTTTACTTCCCGCACCTTTATTATTGTCTTTGCGTTTTTGGTTCGAAAAAGAGGGCGAAATCGAAAAGATGGAGATAATCTATTCACCTCCCCTCTAGATTATCGTAGCCGCTTGGACTTACAAGTGGTATCAGAGCCAAACTCTTTGGCAAGATCGTTCCACATCGCGAGTAAAGAGGAACGATCACCGGCTACGAATGAAGTCCACCTTACGGCGCCTCCACCACCAAGCCACTCTATTTGATTCCAAAAATTATACATTTTGGATGGAAAGAATGGAATGCTATCTATAAGGTTGCGGGTTCGATATTTGGAACACGGTCGTCAATGGAGATAATCTATTTACCCCCCCTCTAGATTATCGTAGCCGCTTGGACTACACCACCCACCTGCAGTAACAACTAACAGGTCACCTAGCGGGAAGATAGAGCAGTTAGTAAAAGTGATAAAAATGAAAATGTTGAAAACCACAAATGAATATGTTGGAATATTATGCATCAAAAGCGAATTGATGGTAAAATTTGGGTATAAAAAATGAAATTATCCCATTTAAAAATCCTAATCCAGTTCAATCAACTAGCCCACTTATAACTTATAAGTTATAATAGGAAGGGTTAAACAAGCTGGGTCTTTTTGTTTCTATTTTCTTTCTTTTTTTTTTGCATAAAAATGTGATGGTTGAAAAAATCAATTTAGAACCTATATCGTTACGTTGATTCTATAAATTTCATTAATTTCTAAAAGTCCATTTAAAAATAACTACCAAACATACAAGTTTTTCGCAAATGGACTTCTACACATAGACGGAGGCACATTACCTCTTATGGGGGCACATACTCCTATAAGTATTTAATTTTTTAATTTGTTTACTATGTATTTTTTTAGTTAAAACAAATTATATTTTAATTAGGTAAAAAATCAAATATACCCCATTGATTAGTTTTTATGTAGTTACCAGTTGTTATTTATTATTTATTTTTAAAATCTATGTATTAGTTATGTTAAAAAAGTGTGCCTCACTAATTGTCTTTGATGTAATTTGTAATTATATTTAGGGATAATTACAAAAAGACTTCGGAGGTTTGGGCTAATTACAAAAAATTTAGAGATGTTTCACAATTACAAAAAGTCCCCTCATGTTTGATTATGTATTAAATTTAAGGGGGTAACTATAATATTTCTATAAATATCGGGAGTTTGAAATGTTTTTTTCCTTATGAAGAAGGAAAATGTAAGACATAATCAAATCTCAAGGTTTTTTTTTGTCTTATTTACAAAAACGTCTGAAGTTTTTTTTTTTTTTAATTAGCCCAAACCTCATGGAGGTTTTTGTAATTATCCCTTTTACTTATATTGTGGTCGCCTTGTGAAATTTTCTGAATCTGTCCCTGCTTCTCCACTTAAAAGTGGAATGGATTTCTAGACACATTCTAAGTGTATATTTTAGCATATTATACTTTTTTGGTTTAGTATACTCAATTACTCAGTACCATTATCTTTCAGTACTTAGTTTATATATTTAGTTTAGTATACTTGGTACTATGTTCAACTTAGAAATTTACAAACTAAGTTTATATTTTATTTCATTACTATACTTAGTAATATATTTAATTTAGTAATGGTCAAAAACCAGAACGTATTCTTGAGGCTCATCTCATATTTTAGTTTATATTTTTGAGTTTATTATATTGTTTGGTAATGGTAATGGTAAAAGGAGAATAATCCAAATATGGCAAAAAGAAAAGTGGCTGGGCCAGTACTGGGAGGTCTGGCAACCGATTCCTTTATTGGTTCTAGGCTCAGATGGGTTTGGGCTAGAATGTGCTGGATAATCATTGAGCCCAATTAAACTTGTCCTGTAAATAAAATTTGGGAAAAGGACATGAATACCCAACTTTCCAGCCCAAATCTCTGAAAAATATGCTCCATCTACTGTTCATTTTCAAAAATACGCTTTTCCGTTGATTTTTGACTAAAATATGTTTTTTCTCCTTTTTTTGGACAAAAATACGCTCTTGCCAAAATTCCGAACATTTTTTACGTTGGTTTCTTTGATGTTTCTTTGTTGTTTCAAACATGTTTGCTGTTTCTTTGTTGTTTTAAACATGTTTTTTCTAATCAAATTTCAGTGAAAAAATAAATTTTGCCCCCATTAAATAATCCATTTTATACTTGAAATCTTATAAAAAAACAAGAAATATACATATAAAACAACATATTAAAACCAAACAAATTTGAAAAATAATATAGAAACAACATGAGTAAAATAACAAAATTCAATTTTTGATCAAATGCATGAAAACATAAAACACATAGAAACAACCAAGAAACAATATAGAAACAAATTAGAAATAATATAGAAACAATATGAGCAAAAATAGCTTAAAAATAGGTACAAATTATATTTAAACATCGAAAGCTGGCGTAGAAACGACAAATAAGAACAACATTAAAAACGGTATGGAAACAACCTAGAAACAACGTAAAAAATATTAAAAATACCACATTAATAAAAAGAGCTTAAAAGTAGGTAAAAATTGTATCTACACATTGAAAACTACATGGAAACAACAAAAGTATTATTCAAACAACATTAAAAATATTATTGAACACACAGAAACAATAGAAACAATGTACAAAACAATACATGAACAAAAAATAGCATAAAATATAGGTAAAAGTTGTTTTGAAACATCGAAACAAGAAAAGAAACAACTAAGAAACAAAAATGAAACAACAATGAAACAAATTTAAACAATATCGAACAACATATATATCATATAAAAGAATACAGGAATAAGAAAAAACGGAAAAAACGTAAAAATAATCAAAAATGCAGGATATGATGCCTGGACTCATTTCTGAACATTAACAACAATTGCTACAGCATCGGCCTGATGTTGGAATTGGCCCATTAGTAAAGACGGTAAGTCATGCCGTAGGATTCTTCTAATGTGTTTTATATTAATTTTTGGGAAGTGAACTTTTTCCTTTTGGCTGACTGCAACGATGAGAGATTTATGCTTACAAGTCTTTCTTACTTTTTTTTTCTGAACTATTTTCGGTGTAAGACACATGCATTAAGCACTCATTTGATAAATGAACTATTAAGGGTATATGTTCATAACATGTTTTTGTAGGGATAAGTTAGATAGAAAAACTCAATATTTATAGTATACCATTTAATTTTAATTGGTTTTCGCTGCTTTTCAAGTTAGGGGTTTTGAGGCGGGGTGGAGGGGCAGGTGGGGTTTCAAAGTTTCCCAGTTCGGTCGCCCACTGAGAAAATGGGCGAATCAGGAACGGAACTACACCTATTGGAAGGGGGCTAACATTTCCATTTTTTCCTTTTTTATATATATATATAAACTTTTGCTGTCAATATATATAGACACTTTTGGCTCAATTTTAATCTATTCTTTTATTTTTATTTGGTATTTATTAAGTAATGAGTTAGAAATTAATATGATGGTCAATGAAACCTAATCTATGCCCACATTAGTATCAATTCATTTTTGCTTTTCAGTATCAATCCATTTTTACTTTTTATTGTTAATATGTTATTGATTAGATATTGAGATTGAAATAATTTTAGGTGAAACTTTTGATTGGCCTAGACTATATTTAATCTTTTTTTTCTTTGTAGATGAAGACACAAAAAATCAACGCATTCTCGTAGATTGTTAGTTACGTTAATATATATTAAAAAGCAAGTTGTATATAGATTCACTTATAAATGATTTTTGTGATATGCGTGGTAGAAATTCAAATTTTAGTATATTAGAATTGTAATTATGTATTTTGGAAATGATTTATGATGAATATTATCATTGATTTTGTGCAAATGTAATATATTTTGAATTTTATTATATATACTGTTAGGGCGGTTATTTTCGGCCCAAGTAATTCCCAAAATAAAAAATTGGATTTTGATTTGTTTTGCCTTTCTAGACTTATGGTAAGATTGAGTTGTAAATAGATTAGGAAATATTTCATATTGATATGGTATAGATATATTAGACTCTTTGATATTTATCTTGTTTCCTAACATATGTGATATACTTTTCATATATTTGTATATATCTTCTTTCCATGTTTATTAGGACTCTTTGGAAGGTCTTGGGCGCCTATAAAAAGAGAAGGGCGTCCATAATCTTCACACAAGAAACACACCGAGAGATCAAGAGTCTTGAGAGAATTAAGAGTCATTCAAGACACAATGAGTCCGAAGCGCCTGGATGCGATCTCGAATGTGACTACATCCGAGATCACATTCGCATATTTCTCGCATATTGTGTTTGTTAGCTTTTCATCCATTGGTTTTAGTATTGTGATTAACAAAGTCCACACATGTCTATTGTTGGATGAGTTGAATTACATAGATCGGATATACTCACGGATAGGAGTTTTTCGTTGAGTTTCTACTAGTTGGATTTTAGTATTTTTGTATACGGAATCAAACATTTTTACTAGTGGAAAGTTTCACCATATTGGCACGTCTACAAGCTTGTTGGCTTGTAGACAATTTTTATTCCGTGTGTCTTATTATTGTTTTCAAAATTCCGCTGCATGTGATTGTGAATGTGACCACATCTGTTATCACATCCTTACTCTGCAAAACTTTTGGTAAATATATGCGCTATAATTCTTTCAATTGGCATCTAGAGCCTACACTTGATGACACTAAGTGTTGATCTATATGTTTGTTAGCATGGATATTCCTAGTGTCCCTACTTTTCGTCCCTCAATTGAAAATCAGAAAAAATTTGATGACAAAACTCTTGATTCTGTTAGATGTAGGGCTTGTTCTAGATATGGTCATTATGTTGAAAATTGTCCAAATATTTTTTTGAAAAAGGGAATGAGTTTGAGTGTCACCTTAAGTGACAATGATTCCAACGATGAGAACGTTGTCCCGAAAGAAGTCACAAGGTTCGACCATATTGGTGAAAGATCGAAAGTCTCTCCAAATTAATCCTTCTGGTGTTGCCCGAGGTGTGGCTCCAGATGTGATCACACCTTCTCTGATCACATCCGAGGTCACATCGAAGAAACAGAAATCTTAATCTGTTTCGACTTTTTTTGTTTCAATTCTACTACGCTCCGATGATATTGAACAGGATGATGAATCGGATGGAGAAAGCTTGGAAGACACGTACGAAGTTGTATAGAGATTATTTCAAGAGGATTAAATGAATGATATCCTCGGAAAGAGAATGATCGACTCAAGAAGGAAAATGATGAGCAGAAGGAAGTAATTACCAGGCTAGAGGTTGCCCATACCAAGAAGGATCTTGACTTGAAAAGGTAAATTCTAAACTTGAAGATTCTCTTGAAACCATGAAGAAGTTTAAGTGCAGGAAAGCAAAAGCTGGATGATATACTTTCTTTGGGTAGTGATGATAAAGTTGGCCTTGGTTATAAAACTCTTTTATTTGTTAAAGCAAAAGAACAAAGAGAATCTTGATTCCTCCAACAATAAGAAGAGTTTTTCACGAGAAGTCTAAACCTCGTAAACGCCACTTTATTTGTCACTATTGTCATGCTCCTAGACACATTAGGCCATTTTGTTACAAAATAAAATCGATTTGGCGAACAAAAATTGCATGTCGGATGTCATCCGAAATGTTACGACATCCTCGTAATCACATTTCAAATTTTTCCAAATCATGCGGGTTAAGAAATCGATTTAAATGTCATGTTATATATGCTTCTTTGAGATCTAATATTGCGGGATCTTGGTACTTTGATAGCGGGTGTTCACGACACATGACATGTACTTTAGAGTATTTATTTGACTATGAGAATCATGATGGTGGTAATGTGACTTATGGAGGTGGAGGTAAAGGAAAAATTGTTGGAAAGGGAACTTTGAATGTTGATGGCCTACCTAGGCTACGGAATGTATAGCATGTGGATGGTCTAAATGCTAATCTCTTTAGTATTAGCCAATTGTGTGATGATAATCTCTATGTTAAATTCAATAAAAAATCTTGTGAGGTTTTTAATCAATCTAACACGTGTATTCTTGCTGGTTTAAGATCATCTGATAACTGCTATCAGTTTGTTAATAAACAAATGTGTCGCACTGCACGCACAGATGAATTTGACCTATGGCAAAATTAGGTCATCTAAGTTTTAAGAAAATGAGGGATCTTGTGAAGTTTGAGGTTGTTCGTGGTTTACCGAGATTTTGCATAAAGAATGCTAATATGTGTGAAAGTTGTCAAAAGGATAAACAAAGAAGAATGCCACACCAAATGTTATCACATTTCAATACCACACGGTGTTTTGAATTGCTTCATATGGACATTATGGGTCCAGTAGAAGTTGAAAGTATTGGTGGAAGGAAATATTTTTTTGTGATTGTTGATGATTTTTCACATTTTACTTGGATCTATTTTTTACGTGAAAAATCCGAAACATTTGAAGTATTTAGAAGTTGGCATAGAAGAGTTGTTAATCTCTATAGGCTAACAGTTGTTAGAATTAGGTCGGACCATGGTAAAGAATTTGAGAACTCTTCTTTCTCGTCTTTTTGTGATAGAAAGAGGATTTCTCATGAATTTTTTGTACATAAAACTCCACAACATAATGGAGTGGCAGAGAGAAAAAAATCATACATTGCATGAGACATCCCGTGTCATGTTGAGTTCTAAAAGACTTTCAAAAGGTTTTGGGCGGAAGCTCTAAATACTGCATGTCATATTGCCAATCATGTATATTTGAGGCTTGGAAGTTTGATGCCCCCTTATGAGATACTTTTGGGAAAGAAGCCAAACCTCAAATATTTTCATGTCTTTGGTTGTATTTGCTATGCCCTGAATGATCGAGATAACATTGCTCAATTTGGCTCAAAGGGTGATAAAAGTCTTTTCTTAGGCTACTTTTCAAATAGCCATGCATATCGAGTTTATAATCTTCGGACAAAGACGGCAGTGGAATCTGTAAATATTGTATTCGATGATGTTTCTAGTCTTGCAGGTAAGAGTGAAGAAGACAATGTTGGAGATCTGCTCGAATTTGTTGAGACTGCACCTGTGATGGATGTAAGCACAAATGTAACTGGGAATGTGACTGAAGCCTCATCCACAGTTGTCTCAAATGTAGAACCAAATGTGACGGTATCTGAGCCCACATCCGTGTTCTGTAATTGGTGAGTCGGACTCGATTCCGACGAACTAGTTGAAAGAAACTTGGAAGAACATGATTTAATCACCAATGAAAGACGAGATCCCCAAGCCAGAATTCAAAAGAATCATCCAATCTCTCAAGTCATAGGTGATGTATCTGAAGGCATAAGAACTAGAAGGAAAGAAAGGGTAAACTATCGAGATATGGTAAGACTAGTGTGTTTGTCTTCTACTTGTTCAATGATAAGAACTTCTTGTTGTGTCACTTTCTCGAGCCTAAAAATGTGTTTGATGCTTTGAAAGATGATTTTGAAATAATGCTTTGAATGAAGATTTTGATCGATTCAATAGAAAAGAAAATGATTTTTGTTGTGATATTTTAACCATTTAGTGTGATAATATGAGTGCGATTGATATTTCAAAAATCTGTCCAACACTCTCGTATTAAACACATAGATATCGGACATCACTTTATTTGAGATTTAGTTGAGAAAAATATAATTCGAGTTGAGTATATTGCTACACGAAAATCAGCTTGAGACATCTTCACAAGACTTTGAATTTTGAGAGATTCTCCAATTTAAGGAAGTCTCTCGGTTTGGTTGTTCTCTCGAAATGTTACACGAGATGTCAAGACATTGCACATCACATCCATTTGTGACATCCAAACACCTTTGCATCTCTTTTTCTCTCATCTATTTCTTTTTGATTTTTTTTTGTAGACATCCCCGCATAGTAAGCTCATCATACATATCTCGCAAAAAGTGGATTGATGGTTCGAACTAGTCCCATATATTATCTCACTTGGAAAACTGTGTGAGTTGATCTCTCCAATTCAAAAAAAAAAAAAAATGTTGATATTTTTCCAGAGGCGAGTTGTGAATAAAGTCTTGATCATGTTTGGAGGCCTTATAGGAAAATGCTACCAACCCATTATGTGAAGCTATTCCCTGTGACTAACTTCTTCAAGCTTATTGTTGTTTAAAAGGCATGATCATGTGAAAAAGAGCTACCTATGGCATTTGAGTGAAAGCTCCATTTTGGTAAACTCCCTCATGAGACTTGGAAAAATTGAAGAAAACTCGAAAATTTTGAAAAGTCTGGGATTTCGGATTGCGATTCATTGAATCGATTAGTACAGTGTGACTCAAAATGTGACGATATTTGAACCTATATCCATTCTTTGCGCAAACACATCTCTATTCTAGTGTGTGATTTTTTTTCCCAGTTTAGGCATATATTAGGTTTTGCATGTCCTGGTGATGTTGGATACTTTGATGTGATTTGGTTTCCATATATAATCGAGAGTAATATTTTTCCTTCCCAAAATCTTGATGGATAATGATTGGTGGGTTATACACGGTTTGAAGGACTTGGAGGATTTGAATAGATTTTGCTCCTAATTATCTATATCTTTGGTTAAGAATGTCATTGGTTTGTAGGATTCTATTTTTATATTTTTGGGAATCCTATTTTATGGAAAATCTTGATTTTTTTTTTATTCTTGATCATCTTTTCGATGTTTGTCTTCCAAAATTCTCAGAGTCTTATGATCCTTTATTCTCCTCAAATTTTTTAATATGAAATAAACTTTTACGTGTCCAAGTCAGGGGGAGCATACATGATTTTGTTACCTATGTTTTCTGGACAAAAAGGGGGAGAAAAAGGTTGATTGTGATGCTTTCGATTTTGGGGGAGTTTTCTGGTTTTATGGATATTTGATTTCTGAATGTTTTGTTGGATGTTTGTTGCTGTTTTAAAATGTGATCTTAAATGTGATTGCATTTTGTTCAGCATGCGATTGAGGGAGAGATTTTTGTGCATGCGATTTAGGGAGAGTTTGTTTGACTTGTGCTTGATATATGTTTTGCCCAAAAAGGCAAAAAGGGGAGATTGTTAGGGCGATTATTTTCGGCCCAAGTAATTCCCAAAATAAAAGATTGGATTTTGATTTGTTTTGCCTTTCTAGACTTATGGTAAGATTGAGTTGTAAATAGATTAGGAAAGATTTCATATTGATATGGTATAGATATATTAGGACTCTTTGATATTTATCTTGTTTCCTAACATATGTGATATACTTGTCATATATTTGTATATATCTTCTTTTCATGTTTATTAGGACTCTTTGGAAGGTCTTGGACGCCTATAAAAGAGAGAAGGACGTCCATAATCTTCACACAAGAAATACACCGAGAGATCAAGAGCCGTGAGAGAATTAAGAGTCATTCAAGCACAAGGAGTCCGAATCGCCTAGATTCGATCTCGAATGTGACTATATACGAGATCACATTCACCTGCAGATTGTGTTTGTTAGCTTTTCATCCATTGGTTTTAGTATTGTGATTAACGAGTCCACACATGTCTATTGTTGGATAAGTTGAATTACATAGATCAGATATACTCTAGATAGGAGTTTTTCGTTGAGTTTCTACTAGTTGGATTTTAGTATTTTTGTATACGGAATCAAACATTTTTACTAGTGGAAAGTTTTGCCATATTGGCACGTCTACAAGCTTGTTGGCTTGTAGACAATTTTTATTTCGTGTGTCTTATTATTGTTTTCAAAATTCCGCTGCATGTGATTGTGAATGTGACCACATCTGTTATCACATCCTTACTCTGCAAAACTTTTGGTAAATATCTGTGCTATAATTCTTTCATATACAATAACAACAATAAACTAAGCCTTAATCCCACTATGTGGGATCCGCTATACGAATCATATCGCGCCATCGTTTACGGTCATAAGCCATATTTTCATTTATTTGTAGATATAACATGTCTTGTTTAATAGCTTCTTTTCAAGTCTTTTTAGGCCTACCTCTGTCTCTTTTGATTTGTGTGAGTGATTCCCCACCTTCTAAACGTCGTACAGTGCATCTAAAGGTCTCCTATAAACATGTCCAAACCATCTTAATCGTGTTTCTCTAATTTTCTCATCCATTAGTGCTACTCCCACTTTGTTTCTAATGTGTTCATTTCTTATTTTATCTAATCTAGTGTGTCCGCACATCCATCTTATCATTCTCATCTCTGCTACCCTCATTTTTTGTTCGTGTTCATATTTAGTCGCCCAACATTCTTGAATTTTATTATATATAATATAAATATTTTATCTTCCAATGTTGTTGTACTTGGCCCTCTTAGTGTCCAATCTCGGTTCCCCGGGGCGAATGATTCATCAAATTTAATTCTTCAAAAACTTGAATTAAATAATGAAGATCAAATGCACGAATCTTTATACTTCTTGGAAAATGCTTATGTTTTAAGTTGAAACATGATTTTGGTTTTTAAAGTAGAAAGCAATCTGTACTCTTGATAAATCGGAGATCATTGACGAGAAGAGAGCTTGAGCTTTCTTCCAAGAAGCGATGTAATATTCATCTCGGTTGTGTTCTGGTTGCGATTACCTCTCTGTCAATTAAATCGAGAGATGTGAAGAGGTAAGAGCATGTAGTGTATTTTTGTCATGGGATGGACCGGGTGGGGCATATTTGTTATGGGATGGTACTTTTGTCATTTTTTGAGAATTAAGGATATTTTGTGTAATTTCCTCATAAAATTTAATCAAAAACACCGACACGAGGAACAAAGTAAAAATAAGATTGTTGTCTTTGCAATGTCGATTGCCACGGGTATTATTCTTCAATGAAAAGGCCCGATTTGAGTCTCTCTGCAATGATAGGGGCCAATTTGTTTTTAAAAAAAAAGATTGTTCTACTGCAATTAAGTGTGGTCTCTTTCATTTAACTCTTGCTCAAAAGAATTTGACTTAGGTATTGGAGTGGTAGAGTTGGTCACCTGACCCAGCTAATGTGCTATGTTTTGAAGTTAACATGATTATTGAATATCTTGTACACTCGCACTACAAGAAAATAATCAAATTCAATAAAATAATTCCAACCGAATAAAAAATCGTCGGAATTTTCAAAATTCCAATACTACAGTATACTGTATACCATTTGAAAATTCCAGAAGAAAGTCTGACGATAAGCAAAGCTGTTGGTACCGTTGAATATTTTTCAATTGAAATTTTGTCATTCCAACTGTCATTATACCAATGGGCTTTTCCATTGGAATTTATGTTGGAACAGATATTTCCAACGAAAATTGGCTAAATTCTAACGGATTTTTTCAGTTAGAATTTCCTTGTTTTCCGAGTCAAAAGTTCGGATATATATCATTAGTTAAGTGCTATCTGAATTGGTTTTCACCATTATAATGATAGTGATTGAGCCCCAAAAACAGAACTGAATATTTCAATTTCAACTTGCAAGCAAGGTGCTAACTGCTAAGGTTTATTACTATTGCCATTAATCAGTTATAAAGAATAAATAATTATACATTACTGATATGAGCACTTCAGAAGAAAGTTATATTAAATAATGCAAGATGATAATCCATTATAATCTTAGGCAAGTCATTTTAGAATCCTTTCTCTTTCAGACTTTCAGTAATTATAATAGTTTGTTTCCTTTGGAATTAAATTTTATACGTGATTATTCATCAATGATGAAGTAATTGAATCAAATGCACATTCTAATTTATCCTATGAGCTTCTTCCGACAATAATACTCTACAAAAATATACAAAATACAAGAATGAGTCGTGACCTACACGATCGTAGCTGCTAGCGGAGCCAACGCTCAAATTACGTGTAATGAAAGTAGAAGATTGAAACTGACATTCTCAGTGTCCAACTTGAAATTTTGAAACCTGAAGCGAACTTCACAAATGGTGACCTTAAATTTAATATTCATATGTTTTGTAAATGATAATAACATAGTATTAGAACAAAAATTCAAGAAATAAAACAATAGACAAAATAAATCATCCAGAATAATATATATCATAATCAAATATGAGTATATAAGAAAAAAATTTAGCTCCCCAAAAAATCTAGGTTCTAAGGTAATTGATTAATGAGATTCATGTCAAGTTTGGCACATGACATTGGCTAGAGAGAATGAGAGCTCATTGAATTGATGAGGGATATTGATATATGTACTATGTGCAACTTCTCTTGGAAAAAATGATTTATTGGCCAGATGTGAAATCGTTTTCTCTGTGATTAGGTAGACGTATTAAACGGCTTTTCTCAAAACAAAAAATTAAAATAAAATAAAAAGGTAGATCATAGCACTTGAAATAATATTATTTGCATATTTTATGATCTTGTTCTCTTGAAAAAATGATTAACTCGTTAGTTGAGCATTTTTAACCCAAACCAGACAACAGTCCCACCCTCCCAAATAAAAGAAAAAAAGAAAATCGTGTTTTCTTCCAATTAGTCAAGCCACCTCATTATCAATTGGATGTCTCTATATATCGACCACTTGGACCTTTTAGAGGAACTAATGGGGTTAGTCTCAAACAGATGACCAATTTAAACTAATTTGCACAAATTATATTAATGGGTATTTATACTTCCTAGAAAACATTTGATCACTACCGCTTTAAGAATTTGGTTGGATCTTTTATTCTAATTTAATTATGCCACATCTGGAATTTCATGTAATTTATAAATGTCACGCATATAAAATATTTTCTTAAGTATATACACTTGAAACTAATTAGGTACCATGCAACACAATATTAATGGAAAAGATGATCGGAAATGTATTCTTTAACTAAATCAATTACCGAATTCACTACAAAAATACAAATCAGTTCTCGAATATCTCTAATTTTAACACTACTATTCAATAAAGTTCATCCTGTCAATATTGTAAGCAGTTTATTATAAATTTATGATATTAGAATAATTAAGTAGATAGCAAATAATATAAGATCTCCAATAGAAGTTGAACTAACTCACACCCTTTTCCTACCAACCAAGGTATAACTTTTGAAGTTTGTCCACATCCAGTGTCTTTATAAAGACCACATCCAAAATTATATAGTTCAAACAAAACTCGGTTAAAAGATTGAAAAGCCTGATCAGGAAAACTCCCCCTGTTGTTAAAAACCCGTCAAACGACAATGGCCAGTAATAATAGCTACCCCTCCCTGTTCTTGTTATTTCTGATTGCATTATCATCGATTGTGTGCAACACAATTCCAGGAGAGGCTCGTCGACTCCTGGCGTTGCCTGATGTGCCCAAGCCCGAAATTCCTCTGCCACAAATTCCAGCTTTACCAAAACCGAGATTCCAGGATTGCCAAAACTTGAAATCCCGAGCGTTGCCAAAACACGAGATCCCGGAAGCGCCAAAACCCGAGTTGCCAAAACTCGAAATCCCAACGCTGCCAAAACCGAATTCCCCACGTTACCAAAGCACGAGATTTCGGATGGCAAATCGAGCTGCCAAAATTGGCAAATCTTTGAGTTGCCACCACTATCCAAGCCCGAGATCCCGAATTGCCAAAACCTACGATTCGAACTTCCAAAGCCCGAGATTCGAATTGCCAAAACCGAGCCGCCAACTCGCCAAAGCCCGATTGCCTACTCTGCCAAGCCCGAATCGCTAAGCCGCTCGAACTCCCGAGTTTCGGAATTGCCCGAGCCCACATTGCTCAAGTGCCCAAATCCCCTTGATTTGGAATGAAGAGTCCGAGGCAGGGTCTTTCGAATATTTTTAGCATGATTGATTATGATGTTCTCGTGGTTGTCTACTTGTTTTATTTTGTTTTGAATGTTCTTCGATTTGTACTTGTGTATTGAATACATTCCGTGGTTGTTTAAGTTTTGCTTGTTTCCTCATTCATTATATCTGTTTGCTCCCAAAAACGACATCCTCTCGCCGATCACCTTCCAAGATGAACTCCTCCGCGAAACCCGCACAAGTGGGGCCGGGAGGGGGCTTCGACATACCCTCTCCGATGCTTAAGTCGATTGTCTTGAAAGAGAAGCAAAAGGCAAGAGAGAGAAAGAGCAATGTAAAAAAAAAATGAGATTAGGTTTAGAATGAACCTGGGCTTGGGCTTTTATACCTTAGCTAGGATTAGGGTTTAGTAAAATTCGGGATTCCGTTATGATTTGGTGTCGGGGTCATCATTAGGTTAGGATCGGATCTCCTAAAAACCCTAATTTTACGCCTCTAAGACCTCGGTCCGAACTCATGGGACGCCTCGGAGTATCAGGCCTAAGCCACCTCGGGCCCATGTATTAACGTCTGAGAAACTTCTAGAACCCCCTTACTCGTGGCCGAATCGAACTCCGATCGGCTCGGCCTTCCTTTTCATGACTTACGGCAGATCGGACCCAAACGAATTTACCAAGTCAAACCAATGCCCTTTGTCGGACTAACTCAATGCCGAGCCCAAGAGGTCAGTTCAATAATCATGGCAAGAGGCTAGTCCCCATACGATGTCTAACAGATCGGCCCAATGCTCATGGGCTTAGCCAGGTCAACTCAATGTTCAGGGCTTATCTGGTCAGCCCAATACTATGGGCCTTATCGAATCAACCCAATGTTCGAGGGCTTATCGGTCGGCGCAATATTCGGGGCCTTATCAAACCAACATTGCTCTAAGCAAGGTCGTCACCCCAGGACCATATTTTACCCTTATCAATTCCTCCCCCAACTATGGGTAGATCTCCGTCTCGACCATAGTTGCTAGTAGGTCGAGTGATCGTTCGTAAGGTTTAGGCTTTTCAAATTCCCGCCGCCCTTTGGCTTTTCAAATTCTGCCGCATTGATGTGATGAAAGGACGTCCTTTCATATCGCGATGCCTCGTGGACCGTGTGATGTCCTCTCGAATAACGAGACAACCTTTCGTCTTTTTCTCTCCTATAAGAGCCATTCTCCTTCTTCATTCACTACTTTTCACAACTTCGAATTTGAGCATTTCTCCCAAGAGACACGCCTTTCTTCTCAAGTGGAATTCCTCGATTAAGGGCAAGCTTCAAGAGCTTTAGGCTCCGGACCACTTTTGTCCTTCAATCTCCTCTTTTCATCCAAGAAGTAATTCACTCTTCTTTTCCAACCTTTTCTTTTTCCTTATTATGGCATATTCTTCCTCTCTTTCGACGCCATCGGACCCCTACATCGCGGATTTTTAGAACGGTGGGCCGTCAAGACGGGTTCCGGCTCACAACCCCTTTCTCGCCGGAGTCCGTCCCGGATCGATGCCATCAATCGGTCCCGATTCGGGCCAGGACGATACATTAAAGATCCGAGCTTCGAGCTCGGGTCTCTCCGCCCGTATACCCCCATGACTTCACGAAACTACCCTCTCGCCTTCCAATCTCCAAACTATAAAAAGAAGTACCAAAATTCCCTCCACCTTCAAACTTTCTTTGCCTGTGACTCGGGATCGCCCTAACCGAGGCCTCCACCAAATGCCTTAGCCTTCTTCGCAGTCGGATAGAGGGTGGCCTCGATTTCCCATTCATCCATTTATGGGTGGGGTGTCCGACCTCTATCGTGTACCCTTGAACAGATTAGCCCCCAATTCCTTCCATATTCTTCTTTGGTTTCTTAATATTAACCAAATACTTAGAAATAGAGCCCACTCTCGAACTGTTTTTGCCCTGTTCCAAGTGAAGAGCTCGACCACCAAGGGTCTTTTCTCGTATCACATGCCAGGTGACGCTCAATTTTTGAGTAAATATCATTCCTCCAATAAATTCGGATGGATAAGTATTTTTTCATTTCTTCTCCCCGAGCTTGGGGTTTTATTGCCCTGGACTTGGAGCCTTCCTCTCCGGCGCAAACATAACCCCAAAGATCATCTCGAACTCAAGACGTGATAAATAAACTTACCTTGGTCAAGTATGACCTTTCTCGCCTTATAACTCCATCTCTCCCGTACTACTTTGGTGAGCTCCATCATGGCTCCCTTACCCCGTGACATCGGTAATTATTATTTTTTCAGTTAATTCACTTCATTCTTACTCATTGGTCGACCTTTTCTTTTTGTGCGGATATGTTTATGGCACAGATGGTCATTTGAAAGGAGGAGGAAGAGCGACAAGCGCCTCCCGTTCACTCATTCCTTCCACCGGTGCTCTGCTACGAGGCCCGGAAGTCGGCCTTTCCCACTTTCGGCGACCGACTCGGTCGCCATAGTAATAGCCGACCTCACCGGTCCCGAAACTCATCCTACCATCCGACCTCCTCCTCCCAAGAGATCGGGTCTTGGTACTAGTCACGGCGAGAGCCAAAAAGGCAAAGACTACCCCCTCTACGGCCGCTCCTCTCACTCTCTCTCGCACTCCTATCCATACATCCAACGGACCTTCTTCACGGAAACTCCATCTTGAAGAACACTCATGGGATTTTTGCCACCCAAGACGTTCAAGGCAATCGCCCAAACCCCGACCGAATCGCTTGGAGAAGCTCGGTGATCTTTGAGTTTGGTGAGCACATTTTACTGAATCATTCAAAAGCCGAGGCACGACTTGCCGCACTAGTCTCCCGAGCTTGAGTCGGTTTCGCCGGCCCCTCCATCATTCCGAGCTTAACACTACCAAGAAGGAGTGCATTCGGTTGAGAGCTCGGGAGACCAAGCTCTGGAGGAGGTGCGCCGCTTGAGAGAGAAGGAAGAGGTCTAGAAGGCCACTGTGGCCTCTCTTGAGACCAAGTTAAAGGCCGTGGAGATGGACAATGCTGACCTCAAGAGGAGGTCGGTGATCTTCAAATCCCGCAGCACTACTATTGCCGATCAAGCCCAGTGCCGAGGGTATTGAAGTTGGTCGTCAAGGCTTCCTGACCTCCCCAGGGGCTCCTCCGTAGTTCGGGCTATCCGGGAGAGGGTGAAGCAGGCCTTCTCGAGCTCCGGGAGTTCATCAAAGTCCTATCTTCATTCTTTATGGAGTATTACGCCTTTGCTTTTGAGCCGGTGAGCTTGACTCAAGGAGCGCTGATCATCACTCGAGCCCTTCGATCGCGAGGTCCAAGAAGGATCCTTCCCGATCCCACATGTTTTGTGTTTTTCGATGAAGCGGAGCGTCTCAATCTAGCTCTAGTGGAGGTTTTTATAGAATCTCTCTCTGCTCCTTTAATTTCTCCACCGCTTCTAGCTCGGGAGGCCCTTCTCAACCTCCCGGAGGTCAACCGACTCCCGGCTCTCTCCGACATCACTCCCCTCACCTCTCTGTTCAGAAATCCCAGGACGATGATCCCGAGATTGCCCTGGTGGACGACGTGACCATCTCAACGCGGATGACCCGATGTATTTCCTTCCCGATCCCACATGGTTTGTTGTATTTCCTTTTCGACTTCAATTATCCCGATTTACTTGTGTTCTTGTTTTGCTAAGTATTGAAAGGTTCTTCTATTTTCTCGATCTCTATTCTCATTTTCATTCTCGCAATAGCTTAGCTTTATTTCATCATAAGACATTTACTCGAACCGAGCTATATGTTTTTTTTTTTTTTTACCCAAAAAGATTGGTATGTTGTGCTCCTCATGGCCCCAAGTATTTGGAGACTAGCTCAAGCCGAGCTCCAAATACTTGTCTATTTTTTCAAAGGAAGTTGGCTCGAGCCGAGCTCCTTGCATGGCCTCGTGGCCCCAAGTATTTGGAGACTAGCTCGAGCCGACCTCCAAATACTTGTCTATTTCTTCAAAGGAAGGCGCTCGGGCCGAGCTCCTTGCATGGCCTCGTGGCCCCAAGTATTTGGAGACTAGCTCGAGCCGAGCTCCAAATACTTGTCTATTTCTTCAAAGGAAGGTGGCTCGAGCGGAGCTCTTGGCAGCCTCGTGGCCCCAAGTATTTGGAGACTAGCTCAGTTGAGCTCCAAATACTTGTCTATTTCTTCAAAAGAAGCGGGGCTCGAGCCGAGCTCCTTGCATGGCCACGTGGCCCCAAGTATTTGGAGACTAGCTCGAGCCGAGCTCCAAATACTTGTCTATTTCTTCAGAGGAAGTCGGCTCGAGCCGAGCTCCTTGCCGGCCTCGTGGCCCCAAGTACTTGGAGACTAGCTCGAGTGAGCTCTAAATACTTGTCTATTTCTTCAAAGGAAGCGGGTCGAGCCGAGCTCCTTGCATGGCCTCGTGGCCCCAAGTATTTGGAGCTCGGTATTTGGAGACTAGCTCGGGCCGAGCTCCAAATACTTGTCTATTTCTTCAAAGGAAGTTGGATCGAGCCGAGCTCCTTGCATAGCCTCGTTGCCCCAAGTATTTGGAGACTAGCTCGAGCCGATCTCCAAATACTTGTCGTTTTTACCAATTTTATTTCCCGAACTCATAATTCAGGGAAGCAAGTCATTTCATTCAAAACGAGTGATCTCATTACATCGATATTCCTCTATTCTATGAATGATATTTCTTCAAGTTACAACTGTTCCATGCTCTCGGAAGCTTTCGCCCATCAAGTTCCTCCACTCATATGCACCTCTGCAAAGACCTTAACCACCCATAGTGGTCCTTCCCAATTTGCATCCGACTTCCCCTTATTCTTGCTAGCATCGACCTTCTCAAAACCAAGTCCCCGACCGGGAAGGCCCTCTTCCTCATCTTCTTATCATAAATTTGTCTTGATCCTTCCTCGCGTTCGTTCCATCTGCGCAAAAATGTCATTTCTCCTTTCTCATTAATGGTATCCAGCGCCTCTCGAATCATCATCCGGTTAGCATTTTCATCAAAATTTTGAACCCGATGAGTTTCCATCCCGATCTCCACCGTAAAAAAAAAAATGAGATTAGGTTTAGAATGAACCTGGGCTTAGGCTTTTATACCTTAGCTAGGATTAGGGTTTCCGTAAAATCCAGGGATTCCATTACAATTTGGTGTCGAATCATCATTAGGTTAGGATCGGATCTCCTAAAACCCTAATTTTACGCCCTAAGACCTCGGTCCGAATCGATGAGATGCCTCGGACTATCGGGGCCTAAGCCACCTCGGGCCCATGTATTAACACGTCCGAGAAACTTCTAGAACCCCTTACTCCGTGGCCGAATCGAACTACGATCGGCTCGGCCTTCCTTTTCGTGACTTACGGCAGATCGGCCTCACCAAACGAACTTACCAAGTCAAACCAACGCCCTTTGTCGGACCTAACTCAATGCCGAGCCCAAGAGGTCGGGATTCAATAATCATGGCAAGAGCTAGTCCCCATACGTTGTCTAACCGGATCGCCCAATGCTCATGGGCTTAGCAAGTCACCAATGTTCGGGGCTTATACGGTCGGCCCAATACTATGGGCGTGTCGAATCACAATGTTCGGGCTTATCAGTCGGCCCAATATTCTGGGCCTTATCAAACCAGCCCACTACTAAGCGGTGTCACCTGGACCATATTTTACCCTTATCAATATCCACATTGCTTGTTTCGATTTGTACTTGTCTAAGCCCACATTGCTTGTTTCGATATTTTTACCTCATTATTGTTTTAAACAATACTAGTACTTGGGGAAACAGTTTGAGGATCTAACCTTGCTTAGTTAAAATTGACGATAAGAGAATTTTTCTGTCTTAGATACACGAGATAGAGAGTTTGGCTTACACTAAAGGATGATGAAGAAAAAAATTGAATTTCATGTAACTATTGGAGACTATTGGCAAAGCGGAAAAATAACCGATTTAGCTTGTCTCCATCTCCAGTTTTTTATAATAAAATTGAACAACAATTAGAACAACATGACACGTAGGGGAAAATAACATTTTTCTTTCCATATTGAATTATGTCATTGCAAAAATTTGAGATTTTGTCCTATGACTTCAATTAGGGAAAATTTGATTTTGAGAGAAAACTGTTGAGTTGCCTGTCTATGTAGATTGTTTGAAGAACAAATTAAAGAAAAACTTGTCGTTTTGGTCAAATAAATTATTTCTTCTGCCATATACATATACTCTTTTAGAATTTTAATATTTAGTATGACTAAATCTATAAATAGGCCATCTTATAGAACTATAAAAATAATTTTCCCTAACTCGTAAATGTAAGCTTGATAAAGTTCTTTTTGTGCAAACTGAATATAAATAGCAAATCCAATTCTATAAGTTTTAGAGATTGACAATTTTAGTCCTATATTTATTGGAGGTGGTTGTTTGGGTACTTGCCTCTTGGTTAATATAACTAGTACATATTCCAAATTGTGCCTATAACAACATGAAGGCTTCTATCACTTGTTTTATTCATGGAATTGTTACATCTATTTAAACCTCAGTTCTATTAAAAGATGGAAAAAATTTGCGTGAGACGGTCTCACGAATTTAGATCCGTGAGATGGAGCCCTTACACAAAGTTTTAAAGGTTTTTTTTTTTTGATTTTATTTTTCTTAGGGTTTATATTTGTTTTTTAGGGTTTATTTTGTTTCTTGGGTTTATTTTTAATTGATTCGGGTTTTTAGGATTTTTAGTTTTTTTAGGGTTTATTTTTTATTTTTGGGTTTATTTTTGTTTCTTCATGGTTCATTATTATTTTTAAATTTATTTTCATGGTTCATGTTCTCAAGACGGAGCCCTTAGAAGGTCCGTCTCACGGTTTAGATCCGTGAGACCGTATCACAAGAGACTTGCTCTTAAAAGATTTACAAGTCAGTCGATTTACAGGACTTGGGCCAATAATCTCCATTAGGAGGTTTATTGGTTGAAAACCTAACCCGACTTGTAAATCTCTAAATAGAAATGGGTCTAATTAGTATAACAATCCTACGAACCGAACATGTGATAGAAAATATTAAAGGCTTTTTGCATCTTTTTATTTTGGCACAATTTGAAAAATATTGGTCAGTTTGACCAAAGAAGTCGAGGACCGAAATTATCACTTCCAAAAGATATATGATTAAAATTTTCAATCTCTAAAAGTTACAGGGTTGTTCTATTTAAATCTAACATTCAAAGGTACTTTGGGAATAAATGACATATTGAAACAACTCTCGGGATCATAATTGCAACATCTTATGACTTATAATGGGGCTAAAAATTGCAGTGGATTAAAACTTATGAGATCAAAATTGCAAAAAATTACGGGACCAAAATTACTAACTCAGATTTTACATGATGAAAATTGCTAGCCGCTTACAATTACGGGACCAATTTTACAATTAAGCCCATTCAAAACAATATTACTTCACAAATATACACACCTGAGTACAAGAATGACTTGTGAGTTGTGACCTACTACGTACATGATATAGCTGCTGCGGGAGCCAACATTACCCCTACCTCAAACCTTCCCCTCTGATTATCATGTCAAATTACTGAGAGGGAAATTGATATTCTTTAAAGGGAGAGGAAAAAAAAATCCAAGACTTCACATAGTACTTTTGATCGAAAAATTAATCAGATTGATTTTGGATCCTTTTGTTCAATGATCAAATTTTATATGTTGTCGCAAAGCAGATTTCCCCGATTGGACGATGTGGATTGCAGTGAGAAATAGCAAAAGAGTTTTTCCAAATATTTGTAATCCTTCTCAAAACACTAGCCTCTTTTGCTCCTCCATCTTCTTCATCTTTTTCTTCCTTCATCCTCCTATGGTGGATGGAGGAAGTAATATTCATTGCTTTAATCTAAATAAATTTGTACCACGAACTTGTAACTTAAGTGTTATCGTTCTCCCTTTGTAAGAGTGTTGATCGGGGTTCAACCCAATATCTTTCTGTTTCTTATAAATAAATTTGTCCCCTGTACGTAGGTGGTTTTTATATGTCCCCAATAGGTGACTTTTTTCAGTTTCATAGTTTATCCCATATGTGAGATCTTGTTCAAAAGACCAGAGATGAGCCATTACTCGACAATATACACATGACATAAACGAGATCATCTTCGTTACACGTTTCGTCCGGTGCCTCTATTGCGAAGTCCTAATTCTAAGGACCAGTTTGATCTATTTAGATTTAAAGTTTTTCTTTTAGATATATAATGTTTATGATCCTATATGACTTGCAGCTATTTTTTGCATATTATTGTAATTAATTGTAAGTTTCTTATGATCAATGAATGAAATTCATTTGATTTTAAAAAAGGTATTTGTAATCAATGGTCGAATAAGACAGCATCTTGCTTTGAACACGAGTAAAGCGAAATGAGAGCTCATTAAATTCACTTTGTGTGCTTTATATGCCTTGACTCTTGGAAAAAATGACTATATAATCAGATTTAAATAGTTTTATCTCAAGTTAGGTGTACGATTTTTATCAACAAATACACGGTGGATATATAGAGACTTTAACATCTATTTTCTTCGAATTACTGAAGCCACCTCATCATCAAATGGATTATTCTGTATATCAAATGGGGTCAGTCGTAAACAGATTACCAACTTAAACTAATTTGAGACAAATTAAATTAGTGGCCAATCTTACAAATTCGTGTCGTATTAGGGATTGTCTATCCTAATGATAGTAGAATGAATTTTCTGAAATGTGTGTTTACAAATTCTCAAATCAATATTTGAATCTAAAATACAAACCAATTATTCGAAATCTCTAAATTTTAACACTATTACGTACAATCAAATTATTCCACTCAATATTACAACAGTCCACTATAAATGCTACGATATATATGAGAATAAACAAAATATATTACTGGAAGCAATTAATATAATACGAAAGAGGTTAAACTACCTCACACCTTTTTCCCACCAACCAAGCCAAAACTTTTGAATTTTTTTCCAAATCCATTGCGTATATAAACTTCATCACCCAAATTGTCCATGCATCATCCAGTTAACATATTAAAAATTAACCTGTCCAAAACAATGGCGAATAATCACAGTTGCCACTCCTTGTTCTTGTTATTGCTCATTGCATTATCATCGATTGTGTGCAACACAATTCCAGGAGAGGCTTGTCGACTCCTGGCGTTGTCTGATGTGCCCAAGCCCGAAATTCCTCTCCCACAGATTCCATCATTACCAAAACCCGAGATTCCAGGATTACCAAAACCCGAGCTTCCAACGTTTCCAAAACCAGAGATTCCAGTATTGCCAAAGCCTGAAATCCCGACGTTGCCAAAACCTGATATTCCAGGATTGCCAAAACCCGAGATTCCAGGATTGATGAAGGTTGAATTGCCGCAACTGCCAAAGCTGGAGATTCCCGAACTGCCAAAACCGAGATTCCAGAATTGCCAAAACCAGAGCTGCCAACATTGCCGAAGCCCGAATTGCCTAAGGTTCCAGAACTCCCAAAATTGCCAGAATTGCCTAAGCCCACATTGCCGGAAGTGCCAAAATCCCCTTGATTTGAATTCAAGAGTCTGAGGCAGGGCTCTTTTAGAGAATTTCGGCACGTTTATCTATGATGTTCTTGTGGTTGTCTAGTTTTATTGTTCGCATTGATAAATTGTTTTGAGTGTTTTTCAATTTGTACTAGTGTATTAAACATTCTTGGTTGTTTAAGTTTTTCCTGTTTCCTCATGTTCATTATCTTCAAGTCTTCAACTCTACTTAAATCAATACTAGTACTTGCGCAAATAGTCTGACACGATCCAACTCTTGCTTAAAAGTGATATCAGGGACATTGACATGAGAATTATATTTTCTGTCTTAGATACACGTGATAGATGGTTTGGTTTACACGAAATGATGAATGAAGAAAAAAGTGAATTTTATATGACAAATATATCAAATTGGAGATTTATAAACAAAGTTAGTCGAACAATAGCCGATTTAGTTTGTCTCCATCTCTATTTGTATATGATAAAATTGAACAACAATTAAAACAACATGAAGGAATAATTAGTTTGAAGGAATAAGAAGAAAACCTAACAGATTAAGTTCCCTTTCGATTCAGATATTCACGACCAAGAAGTCTTGGATTCTCTTTCGGATAGGCCCGAAAGGAGAAGGAAGGGTGGAATGCCAACATTGAATTATGTCCTTTATATTGCTAAAATTAAATGATGGGAGCCGCATTATTTGCACTTCAATTTCTTATAAATACACCTCACTCACAATTTTCACAAAATTATAATGACTTAAAATGACTATTACGCTTCTTATGTCAAAAAAAGATTGTAAATACACCCAATCTTTTTCTTTTTCCAAATTTTTATTTTCTTCCCTAGGGTTTAAGATATAATTTTTTTTTTTTTTTGCTATCGTGCTATTTTAATTGTAGCATTAAGTGCGAAAATATGTCACTTTTATAGATCAAAAGTTTCATAGGTTGTGTTCGAAATGGTGTTACAATTTTTAGGTTTTTTTATTTCAAGTTCGCGCATTCGCCATGTTCGAATAGCACGATCGTGCTTAAAAAAGAGTGGCACGATTGCCATATATTTTGAAAAATAATGGTAGCATCGACATATGAATCAACGATCGCTAAGGAATGATGACTCTCTACATTATCATGAGATTTCATAGCTTTATAAATAGAAAATAACACATGCTCATCAATAACCCGTAATGTGAGTTATTCCTTTTTGTACGCGTCTATTAAGGCTTTTCTCGGTAGCTAGAACGGACGTCCAAGTATGAGTGGGACATCAAGATCTTCCTCCATGTCAAGTACAAAGAAATCCATTGGGAAAATGAGTTTTTCTACCTTTACTATCACATCTTCTATTATTCCCTTTGGATATGTCGGTGATCTATCAACAAGCTTTAATTCAACAGTGGATGGCTTGACTTCTCCTAATCCAAGCTTCCGAAAATTGTGAGGCATTAAGTTAATGCTAGCACCAAAATCACACAATGCTCTATTAAAAAAAAACAATTGTGCAAGAGATTGTGAAACTCCTCGGATCTTTAAGCTTCAAATGTAGTTTTCTTTGAATGATGGCACCGCACTCCTCGATTAAGTTTACGATTTCAAACTCGCCATCTTTCTCTTCCTGGACATCACATCCTTTAAAAACTTCGCATAGTTGGGCATTTGCTCTAATGCTTCTCGCAAAAGGTATGTTTATGTGCAATTTCTTAAAAATGTCAAGAAGTTTAACAAACTGATCATCTAATTTTTCTTTTGAAAACGTTGAGGAAGTGGAATAGAAAATTTTGAAATTAAGTTCGAGTTAGAAGAAGATTTAGGTTTCTCCCCTTTTTGTTCATCATTCTGTCTTTTTCCATCCTCGACCTCAATTCCGCTCTTTGTTAAAATGTCCTTTTTAACAGGGGTCAAAATTCTATCATTAGGAATGCACACGGGCTGCCCATACGTAGACAAAACAGTCCTTGCGTGTCTCTCGAACTTTCTCCATTTTCCAAAGATCTTGACCCCTCGTATTATGTACCAATCCTCAAGTGAATGGCGTTACATTGCTCCTTCAGGTTGACTTGTATTGCTCTTTAAATGGCCCTTCGATGTTGTCCGCCTATGATCGTAGCTAATCGCCCACTCACGAGTTTCAAGATTTTTCATTTGTATGCCCATGGTATTTGCCAATTGTATAACATGTGTGTCAATCTTGTCTGTTTAGCATTATTAAATCGATTCCTTATTTCATTCATAAATAATCTCGTTGGACTCATAAACACAGCAAGCACTTCCTCCATAGATGTTTTTAACTCCACATTAATAACTCCATTCGTCACACTAAAGCTTGGTGGTAGTTGAATCACATTCTTCATGTTAGATATGAAATATTTTCATGATTCCTCAAATCCGGATGATAATGAGTAGGAGCTCGGATTATTCCGTAAATTCCGAAATTCCGATTATTGACATAATGAGCCTCTTCCAAGGATCTGTTGAACTCTCCCATTATTTGCAACCACGTTTACCTCGCCTTTGAGTCAAAACACTTAATCGATTTGTCAAAGCAACCATCTAAGTTGTTAATACTTTGATCGGATCCGAACTTAAACTTTAGCTACCCTTCGCTAAGTTATAAATCTTTTCAACCTTTTATTTATATATATAAGCACATAAAAATAATAATAAAATTAGGGGCCCTTGCCGAGCGGGGAGGCTCAGTGGGCGGCACCATCTTGACCGCTTCAGGGCCGCCGCCCGTGCGTGGTCATTTTACATTAGGATTCGCTTATTTTTCTCCTATCAACTCTTTACTTCATGTAATCGTTGTTCCACATAAATTTCCCACAATTCACAAGGGTTCTACTATCCGTAATGCTCCAAATTACCATAAAAGTGCTACAAAAATAGTCATTTTCCGCAAAATGAGTAAAGCGTAACATCTTTCCAAATATTAAGAACACAACCCTTATTACTAATTTAATGCATGTATATCACTTCATTTTAGTAAAACCATGCCCAAAATACATGTAAAAAACCATACTTAATCTGGAGCCTCATCACTTGAATTCGAATCAATCAAGCTCTCCCACCGCGCCTCACCATCATGACACAACTCTAGAGCGAGAGGAGGATTATCAAAATCCACGGGTAGAGGTGGAAAACGGAATAATGAACCCAGAAGAATGAACGACCAATTATGCTCCTTCCCGAGTAGAATCAAGAAGGACCGAAATCCAAAATCCGGCCCGAAATATGCGAAAACCACGGAGAAGACAGAGAAACACAAAAGAAAGAACAAAGCGGGGGCTTGGGCCCCCGGGCGCACGTGCATTCCCTTATTGCGTCCGAGAGAGGGCACCAAGGGGGCACTGGGGGCCCTCTTCCCTCTCTCGAGTTCTCATCTATCTTCTCACTTGATACACTCCACTCATCACTCCGACTCTCCATGAGCGCTCTCCTCAACTTTTAAGAAAATTTTCTAAGTGTTTTACCAAGCAAAAAGTTCAAAATTAAAGAGTAGGAGAGAAATATTACCTTTGGAAGACATGGTCAAAAGCTCTCCTCCCAAGTGTCCTTGTGCAAAAGTGGTCAAAAATTCTCCAAAGGCAAGACAAGATATAAAACAAGACACGCAAGAAACAATACCCATTTTGCTCCCGCTACTTCATACCTCCGCAAAGACAGAGTGGGGCTTATATTTGGGGCAAAAATAATATTTAATTATTATATATAGAATTTGGTTTATATATTAATTCAATATTAATTGCCCAAATGGGCTCTAAGTGGAATAACTCGCCCAAGGAGTCCAGCTGGCTAGCCCGTAGCCGTTTTTCTCCACGCGGTCCACATGGCCCGCTACTCGGTATAAAAAGGTCCATCCTCTTCATTTGTAATTAAATTCTCATAATTACTCCTTCGCATTTAATTTGGTATTTGTTTCTTGTCTTATTCTCACTCGATCACCGTGTTGACTTGAGCGTCGGAGGGGCCTCCCAGGGACAACCTTCGAGACCCTCTAACGTTCGCGTGTGTACGGACAAGTTCCCATTTGAAGAACTTTGTTCGCCTTATTTTTAGCTTCACCGCAAGTGTACGGTGTAGTTTATAGAATAGGGTGAGCAAGGTCGTATCCCACGGAGACTAATAAATTTATGCGCTAAGTATTGAGATCATAATAGTCTTATTTTTATTTAGATGATCGTAGTTGGATGATTGTTGTGGAAGTAAAGACAAGAATAACCACAAGATACAAGATGAAAATAAATATGGAATTGAGAATGAAATGGATTCGGGTTATGTTTTCAATTAATATTCCTCTTGTTGTCCGATTTAATCAAAGCCAAAGTTATTATTAATATACCTATAAGACGATCGCACATATGTTTTATCCCCTCTGCCGAGATATATATAAAACGTAGATTGAAATATCTATGCTAGCATCTCTAATCAACAATAGATAGAGGTCATTACAAATAGGCTTTCAAGACAATAACTTCCACTAAGACTAAAACATTCAACAAGAGTTCAATTAATCTACTACCAAAACCCGGAAATCACAAGAAATTTAGCTACTCATTACAAATACACAACCCATAGACAAATTTTTCATGTTCATGACAAGCTAAAATGAAAGATTAAAGCACAAAGAATGAGAAAACTTAGGGAAATGGATAATCTCTCGATTAATCTTCAATCCTCAAGCTCCGATTCGACCCAATTCTTCCCTTGATTCTTCCTTGATGAAGTTGAGCTATTTCTTGTGTTCTTGGGTATTTTCCAGACATTTCCTCCTTGGTGTGCGCCCCAAAAAGTGGTATTTATACCCTTTTAGAAGCCTAGGTTAATGTCTTTGCCATTTTTGGACATTCCAAAGACAGACACGCACGGGCCGTCCGCCCCACGCACGACCTGGTCGTGCTCCAGTGCCATGAAAATCAATTTTCGGTGACCCACGCACGACCTACTCGTGCTTGATGCCGTAAGTCAGTTCAAGTTCTTCAGATTCTTCAGGTTCGCAGTGAGCAGGCGGGACCATGCGTCACAAGCACGGGCCGTGCGCTCCAACGCTTCCGAATTTGCTTATGGAGTCTTCATAAGAGTTGTAGCTATCTCTCTTAGATTTTCATAGCCACTTGAATCAGCTCAATATCAATTTTGTAGAGAGAGTTATGGCCAAAATACTAAACCCCGCCCGATCTTTGGAAATTCCAAACGCATTTGGACGCTTCTTGAAGTTAATCCCCTTGTTGTTTGCTCATCCATGCTTCTTTTGATACACGACTCATTATTATGACTTTAAACTCAATAGTTGGCTCTCAATGGGGTGTAATCTCTTGATTCTTGATGATTCTGGGTAGCAATGCCGTATTTGTCACAAAATCACTCCAAATATCGTTAAATTCTTACAAAACAAGCAAAGCGTAATACCTTTTCCACAAAGAGCAAATATATACCATTTCATATGCGTTATTGCATATTTATAAACAATTATAGCCATACATATGCCCTAAAATACATGCAAAACTCACACTAAACAAACCCCAAACTTAAATCGTTGGTCGTCCTGGTCAACGCTTTAAAACAAGACAAAAATTAGCGGGAGTAATGAAAAGTAGGATGCACAACAACTCCATAAAACTTGTATTGTTTATCATAGGTGTCAAGCAACGAATCAACCAAGCCTCAAACATCTAACATAGAGCATACATCAAAGAAACCATGGTAAATGCTAAGAATCACGCCTCTCAAAGATCAAGTGTATACTCTCATCTTGAATGAATATAGGACGTGTTTACGCTCAATTCAATTCAATATTGTAGAATTACCATAAGCTTGCAAATCGTCTCATATTTTCGCCACTATAATGTATGCAATTTTGTGAATCAAAAAGGACTTTCTCTCTTTGGTTGTAATGAAGGCTTTTTGGTTAGGGTAGGAAAATATAGATAGAGTGACTCAAACTCGAGCGTATAGACCGATGATCATATAAATCATCTACATTAAAGCTCAATATGTTACTCAAATCATCTCTCATTTTCACCAACTCTTCTTATCTACATCCCCTTTCTTTTGTAAACTCAACCATTCACATTACAATTCTTAACCTCCAAGTTCATTCAAAGAAAACTCATTCATAAAGCCAATTTTTTTCTTATTTTACTCTTTTGTGAGTTTTCAACATTCTTTTTCTTCTCCCTTTCTTCCCCTTTTGTTCCCATCAACCAATTTTTTAATACCACCTTCTAAAATTTTGATTTCACCCATTCACCCTCATTCATTCCCTTTACTCAATGTTATACGCTCGAGTATAGGGTAACATATATATCAATGATAAGGCTTGAATTTTGGCTATCACAAAAGATTAGGCAATAGGCTCAAATTGGCTAACTAAGGATTTCAACATCATTAGGTAAGCAAAAGGCTTGAAGGGCTAACAAAAATGGCCTTTAATCATTTTCACAATAGCATACAACATGTGGCATTGACAGAGATACGAGCAAGTTCTAGAATTCAAAATAACATGAATGAACACTCAAATCAACAACAAGATGCATATAATGAAAGCAAAAAAGGCTCAAAAACTCACAGGCTTGCAAATATGTAATTCAAAGCATCAAACCGTGTTCTCCATATCCATATGCTCAAAGTCATCTATTCATGGCTCAATCAACTCATACTCAACACCCAATCCAAACAATACAAAATTTTCAAAATCAAGCACAAGTTACAATCAAGAGATCAACTCACTCCCTAAAATATATGAAAGCAATCAACGTCTAAAACAATAAACGTATTTCTAATGCAAATGCCTCTACATGCAACTATATGAAAACACACAAAATTAATGCAATTGTTTTTTTCTATCCACACATTTCATATCAAAATAACTCTCTCTCCCCCAAACTTAAAAATGAAATTATATCGCACGTAAGAGAAGAGAGAATTTCAATATAAAATCGTGTGGATTTACCGATTCATTTGTGCGGGTGGTGGTGGATAATGGCCCTCCTGGCATCTCCTCCTATCGTTAGGACTTCTTCTTTCAACCATCACTTCAAGTTTTGTACCTTAATATTGTCTCGGTGAAGGACACACAGGCCATGCGCCTTGCGCACGGGCTGCCCGTGCTTCATGCCAAAGCCACATTATTCCTTTCTCCAGGCACGCACGAGCGTGCACCTAGCAAGACAGTCACCCGTGCGTGATGCCGCATAAAGAACACTCATGTTTTTTTACTACAAAAAGAAAACAAACAAAACAAAAATCATACCACAAACCGTTGGGTTGCCTCCCAACAAGCGCTATATTTAATGTGTTTAGGTCGACGCCTTTATTAATTTCAATTGTACCACCTTTGAATGCATATATTAGTGCTTTGGGTCATGGTCAAGAACCATTTTTGCATTGTTTGCATCTAGTAATGCATAATTGGGATTTCCAAGCAAGTATTGGAGTCCGATGTTGGAACACTTTGATTTGAATTATGCTCATATTGTCCGTGCGCGTATGTACCACCAGTGTTCATTTCATTGTGGAATAACTTTCTTATGATATCACGCACGAACTGCCAGTATGGGGGCATCCACACACGGTTCATGTGTTTGGTCCCGAACTTTCTTGCTTTTCCAGGATCTTCGGCTCCTCGTATTCAATACCACTCCTTTGATAAATGGCACTACATTGTTCCTTTGAGTTGGCTTCGGTGGTGCTTGAAAATTGGCTCTTTTGTTGTTTCCCACCAACAATTGTAACTAATTGGCCTATTTGAGTCTCACGATTTTTCATCGTCTCGCCTCTTGTGTCAATTGTAGCTCCATCTTGTCCATCATTGCGTCTTTCATTGTGAAGCGGCTCCTAGTTTCACTCATGAATGCATTGGATTGATTTATGAATGAGGTGAGGGCTTCTTCTAAAGATGGCTTATTTGCTTCATCGCGAGTAAAGCGGTCCCTCGACTCGCTCATGAACAAACTTGTTTCACTCATTAACGAGGTGAGGGCTTCTTCTAAAGATGGTTTACCTTCCACATTAGTAAATCCATTCGTTAAATTGAAGCTTGATGGCGGTTGAATCACATTCTCCGTGTTAGCATATAAAAAATCTTCGTGATTCCCCCAATCTGGATAATAGCACGTAGGAGTAGGATTATTCCAATAACTGTAAGAATTCCAGTTATTGAAGTAATTGACTTTCTCCATTCGAGCGAGTGTTAATGTACTACTTGCACCAACTCAAAGAAACAAATCAAATATTGTAGAGATAGAATTTACAAAAGAGAAATGAAATAAAATAATAAATGTCTAAATTAAAAATAATTCTATCTATCACAATATTAACACCAAAAATTGTATTAGTCCCGAACAGCGCCAAAAACTTGTTCGCCTTTATTTTTAACTTCATCGCAAGTGTACGGTGTAGTTTATAGAATAGGGTAAGCAATGTCGTATCCACGGAGACTAATAAATTTATGCGCTAAGTATTGAGATCATAATAGTCTTATTTTTATTTAGACGATCGTAGTTGGATGATTGTTGTGGAAGTAAAGACAAGAATAACCACAAGATACAATATGAAAATAAATATGAAATTATCAAGAGAATGAAATGGATTCCAGGGTTATGGTTTCAATTAATATTCCTCATGTTGTCGATTTAATCAAAGCCAAAGTTATTATCAATATACCTATAAGACGATCACACATATGTTTTATCCCCTCTCGAGATATATATATAAAACGTAGATTGAAATATCTATGCTAGCATCTCTACTCAACAATAGATATACAACTCCCAAATGCACCAAAGATCAAATATTCTCACAAATATCTACAAACCTCTCGATTCATGCAAATATTCATGTCAAGTACTCAAGATCTAATATTGAAGCTCATCTCTCGAATTATGAATCAATATATCAAGTCATGCTAAATCATTGGCTAAATGATAAAACAAGAATAAGAACAAAGTACTCAAATAGCTTTCAAGACAATAACTTCAACTACGACTAAAACATTCAACAAGAGTTCAATTAATCTACTTCCAAAACCCGAAAATCACAAGAAATTTAGCTACTCATTACAAATAAACAACCCATAGACAAATTGTTCATGTTCATGACAAGCTAAAATGAAAGATTAAAGCACGAGAATGAGAAAACTTAGGGAAATGGATAATCTCTCGATTAATCTTCAATCCTCAAGCTCCGATTTGACCCGATTCTTTCCTTGATTCTTCCTTGATGAAGTTGAGCTATTTCTTGTGTTCTTGGGTCTTTTCGGACCTTTTCTCCCCTGGTGTGCGCCCCAAAAAGTGGTATTTATACCCTTTTCAAGTCTAGGTCAATGTGCTATCATTTTTGGACATTCCAAGACAAAAGACGGGCCGTCGCCCCCACGCACGACCTAGTCATGCTCCAGGCCGTGAAAAATCAATTTTCAGTGACCCACGCACGACCTACCCTTGCTTGATGCCGTAAGTCGTTCAAGTTCTTTCAGATTCTTCAGGTTCGCAGTGAGCACGGGTAGACCGTGCGTCACAAGCAAGACGGGCCGTGCGCCTCAAAAGCTTCCGAATTTGCTTATGTGGTCTTCATAAGAGTTGTAGATCTCTCTCTTAGCTTTCCATAGCCACGAATCAGCTCAATATCAATTTCGTAGATAGAGTTATGGCCAAAATACTAAACCTGCCGATCTTTGGAAATTCTAGACGCATTTGGACGTTTCTTGAAGTTAATCCCCTCGTTGTTTGCTCATCCATGCTTCTTTTGATACACGACTCATTATTATGACTTTAAACTCAATAGTTAGCTCTCAATTGGGTGTAATCTCTCGATTCTTGATGATTCTAGGTAGCAATGCTCGTATTTGTCACAAAATTACTCCAAATATCGTTAAATTCTTACAAAACAAGCAAAGCGTAATACATTTTCCACAAAGAGCGAATATATATCATTTCATATGCGTTATTGCATGTTTATAAACAATTATAGCCATATATATGCCCTAAAATACATGCAAAATTCACACTAAACAAACTTCCGACTCATGAAGTTAAGACTTGAAGACTTCCCCCTTGGGAAGAAACTGTTAGGGATAGTGCCCTTCAAGCAATTGTGAATTGGTTTTTGATTATTAATAAAGGCGACATTTATTTTTGAACTCTTTTGCATATTGTATGTATTTTCTTGAATAACATGAAAATTCCTAGTTTATTTATTGTAACCATAATTTTAGTATATAAGAGTTACAAGAGGATTAAGATTATGGATAATAAACAAAAATTAAGTCCGTGATGAAATTAATTAAAGTATGAGATCTTTATTAAAACATCATTAATGCGGCCTAAAATATTTTGAATGTGATTTGTCTTATCCGGACCGTCGATGTGGAGACATCTTAGTGGGGGCATTTATATATGATTTGATCATATAGGACTTGGACCGATTTAATTTGAATTTTCCATACAAATTATGTTGTAGAAATGGAAAATCAAATCAAATCACTAGATGATCATATATGGATAAATCTTAATCCTGAGTGATTATAGACTCTTGTTTATTTCGGTGTGATTCTTAATTTGCTCGTTTAAGTTTGTCCTACGATATTCCCAACACTTGCATTTTAGATTCACATTTGAATTAAATAGGGGAATATAAATTCACGAGATATGGAATCCATTCCTTCTTGCGGGAAGTAGAAAGACGATTCTCTCATTTGTTAATTGTGGAACCGAATGGTTTGAGATCTCTAATTTATAATCCGAGTATAAACTAACCATTCGCTAGTGAATTAATGGTAAATGAGGATAAGAGGTAATTGAAGAGGTTTAACGGATACTACATAGCTTCAATTACTTAATTGTCTATGGAGGAATAATCTATATGTAATGATTATATCAAAGGATTTCGCTCAATTCGTAGAGTAAGATATTCTATAATTATAAGAGTGCAATTCGAATTTATAGTGGAGTAATATCGAATTAATAAGTCGAATAAATTAATTAAAGAGTTAATTATTTATTCGATTTGTTGGAGCTTATAATTGTAGGTCCATGATCCCCGGTTCGCCTTCCTAGAGTAAACGGGTTAGAAATAATATTTTCGATTCATAAGGGTTTATGGAAAAGAGTTTTCCAAAATATTTGGGCTAATATATTAATATTAGTTAATTAGGGAACATATGATATTTTCTGATTCTAACTATATTTGGAATTAAATAAATATAAGATATTTATGATATTAATATAATTATTAAATTGATAATTATATTGAATAATTATCAATTAGAGTTTGAGTGTATCTAGAATTATTAATTCTAGATTAGATAGAAAACTAATTTGGAATGGAAAACCGATTAAACTAGACCTATAAAAAAGGACCACATCTCACAATTTCATAACAAGAATTAATTTTCGATCCTCGCAGGTTTTGAAAAATCCAAAGTGGCCAAAAGTAGTTTTGCCGCAAAACCAATTGACCTACTTGTCGGCCAACTTCCAATTATTTAAAAGTTCCATTGTTTTCTTTTAATAAAATCAGTTGGCCAATTCATTTGATACAAAAATTTGTTTTGGTTAATCAAATCAATTCAAAAGGAATCAATTGGGCCAAATCCTTTGGATTACATATTCACGGCAAAGCACACCATTTTGAGGGCAAAATATTTAAAGTTATTTTTAAAACGTCATTTTATTGTTTAATTTTTACCTAGTTCAATTCTCCTCCTATCTAGTTAGCCCAATCCTACGATCTCATGAGTTGAGTACATCGTAGAAAAATAAAAGTTAGGAACTTAGAATTATTATTTGGGTGCCCACACACGCCGTTGATAGGGAGGATCGAATTGGAAGATCGTGATGTCTACGAGCCGGGGATTCAAGGATTAACGGAGAAAAAGTGAAGAACAAGAAAATCGTCGAAAGAGGTAAAATTTCTTTTCTTCCTTTCGTTGGAATAAATTTAATAAGCACGATCTTGTGTTCTTATATGTAAAACTCGATTTTGAAATCTCTCCCTTCCGCTTCCGTTCGATTAGATCGAAAAGCGGGATCTTATTTAGCCCGGATTAGATCAAGGACCGAATAATTTCCAATGAAATATCTTATCAAAAACTGACTTTGGAGTGATCCGCTTTAAAAAAACAACATCTCAAATTTTTCAAAAACAGGAAAAATAGAGAACCGTGTAAACGATCTAACACAATTATCAAATTCACTTTGTGTACTATATGCCCCGTCTCTTGGAAAAATGAGTAATAAGATTTAAATCGTTTTATCCTAGGTTAGGTATACGACTTTAATCAACAACGTAACAAGTGCACGGATTGATACTTAGAGGATTTGAAATCCTCTATTCTCTCCGTATTATTCAAGCCACCTCATTATCAAATGGATATACCTGTATATCTATTTACCTACCACTTTGAACACTTTAGACGAATTAATGGGGTCAGTCGTCAACAGATCACCAATTTAAACTAATTTGACACAAATTAAATTAGTGGGTAATCTTATATTTCCCATATAATATATATCCGATCACTTTCAACTTTTTAATGAATTCGAGTCTTTTATTCTAATTTAATTTATATCAGCATCTTGAATTATGTTATATATATTTATATAACATATGAATGTCACACTTAAATATATACACTCGAAATTAATCATATACGAATGGCGAAGATGCAACATGATAATTAGGGGTGGGAATTCGGGTCATCGATTGTGTTTGTGTTTAGTTTTGGTCAATTTTGGGTTATGTTCAAAATATATCAATGATTAAGTAAAATATTAGAAAAATTATGTCTTAAGATAAAATGGTAAGTTTGTGTTGATCGTGTCGATTTGTGTTAGTTGTGTTCATGTTGTTCTTAGTAACTTCAACTTGTATTCGTGTCATGTTATCATCTTTGTGCCAGAAATTGCTACACCTAATGGTAATTGAATAAATGTCTAAAATTTGTTTTTACAACTACTCAAATCAATTGGAAATTTAAATTACTACAAATTAACCAATTCTTCAAAAATCTCTAAATTTTAACACTACCACGTACAATCCTGTCAATATTACTCAGCCTCCTATAAAGGTTACGATATGAGAATAAACAAATATATATTATTGGAAGCAATTAATATAAGGTATACTAAAGAGAGGTTGAACTAACTCACACCCTTTTCCTAGCTACCAAGCCAAAACTTTAGAAGTTTTTCCACACCATTGTCTATATAAACTCCAACACCCCAAATTGTCCATCATCACTCACTTAAAACATTGAAAACCCGGAGCAAGAAAATTACCCCATGTCCTTAAAGACCTGTTCAAAAAATGGCCAGCTATTATAACTACCCCTCATTGTTCTTGTTAATGCTCATTGCTTTATCATCGATTGCGAGCAACACAATTCCAGGAGAGGCCCGTCGACTCCTGGCGTTGCCCGATGTTCCCAAGCCCGAAATCCCTCTGCCACAAATCCCAGCTTTACCAAAGCCTGAACTGCCAACACTTCCTAAACCTGAGCTCCCTGCGTTTCCGAAACCCAAGATTCCAGGATTGCCAAAAACAGAATTCCCGACGTTGCCAAAACGTGAGATTCCAGGATTGCCAAAACTCGAGATTCCAGGATTGATAAAGGCTGAATTGCCTTCACTGCCAAAGCCCGATATTCCAAAATTGCCAAAG
>JABTTQ020001941.1:0-88944 GCA_016081115.2 Rehmannia glutinosa
GACCTACATATAATATAAAAGTTTCATCCATAGAAGAAGCCCATGATGTGTGCACTTTAAGTCTCGAAAAACTTGTCGGCATTCTTCAAACCTATGAGATGAACATGGCTCAACAAATGGAGAGTTTGGGTCACAAAGTTGCTTTTCAAATTGAGTCTCTTTTTCAACTTGAGTCCAAAGTTACCAATGATTTTGCTAAACTTACCAATGAAATTGAAAAGTCTTATCTAGGAGATGATTCTATGGCCATGTACTCGAAAAGGTTTGATAGGATTCTTAAGCTCAAAAGTCAGAAAAAGTCTCAAAACTTCACCAAGCCTTTTAAGTCAGAGTCAAGCAAGTTTCCTCAAAAGCACACCTTTGATAAAAGTCAAGAACATTTTTCTGGTGATAAATCGAACAAGTCTGACACGAAAACTCTTGACTCCATTAGGTGTAGGGCATGTACTGGGTATGGTCACTATGCTGCCCAATATGCAAAAGGGAATGAGCCTGATAGTGACCTTGAGTGATAACGAATCTGACAGTGAAAAGAATGAACAGGAAGAACCCAAGGTTCTGACCACCTTGGTGAAAGATCGAAAGTCTCTCCAAATAAATCCTTCAGGTGTCGCCAGAGGTGTGGCCCGAGATGTGATCACACCTTCACTGATCACATCTGAAGTCACATCTGAAGAACAGGATCTCCTATCTGACTCTAACCTTTTTTGTTTCAATTCTACTTCTGTTCCTAATGATGTTGAACAGGATGATGAATCTGATGATGAAAGTCTGGAGGACACATACGCAAACCTTTACAAAGATTGCCTGAAAAGGATTAAAATGAACGAGATGCTGAAAAAGGAGAATGATCGACTTACAAAGGTGAATGATGATCAAAGGGAAGTGGTTACCAGGTTGGAAGCCTCTCTTACAAAGAAAGAACTTGAGTTCAAAAAGGTAAAGTCTAAACTTGAAGAGTCTCTTGAAAGAATGAAAAAGTTTAATTTAGGGAAAGCAAAACTGGATGATATTATTTCCATGGGTAGTGATGATAAAACTGGCCTTGTTTATAAAACTCCGATTTTTGTTTAAGCAAAAGAACAAGGAGAATCCTCAGATTCCTCCAACAATAAAATGATTTTTTCCCAGAAGTCTATACCATGGAAACGACACTTTATTTGTCATTATTGTCATGCTCCTGGACACATAAAACCATTCTGTTATAAACTGAAATCGGATTTAAGGTCTGGACGCCAGATGTCATCGCAGATGTTACGACATCCTCGTAATCATTTTTCAAAATCTGTCTAGGTCAAAATATCTGATGTTAAATGTCATGTTATCTATACTTCCTTGAGATCTAACGTTGCAGGATCTTGGTACTTCGATAGTGGATGCTCACGACATATGACAGGTACCTTAGAGTATTTAACTGACTATGAAGTTTACAATGGTGGCAATGTTACCTATGAAGGTGGAGCTAAAGGGAAGATAGTTGGGAAAGGGACATTGAACGTTGAAGGACTACCCAAGCTACGAAATATGCTTCATGTAGTTGGTCTTAGTGCTAATCTCATCAGTATAAGTCAACTATGTGATGAGGATCTCTATGTGAAGTTCAACAAAAACTCATGTGAAGTGTTCGATGAGACTGATACTTGTATCCTTACTGGCTTGAGGTCTTCGGACAACTGTTATCAATTTTGTAATGATCAACTTTGTCACAGGGCACACACGAATGACACTGATCTATGGCATCAAATATTAGGCCATGTTAGCCATAAAAAGCTAATGGAACTTGTGAAATTTGAAGTTGTTGTTGGTTTGCCTAAATTGTCTATGAAAAGTGTCAGTGTTTGTGAAAGTTGTCAAAGGGGTAAACAAAAGAGAGTGTCACATCAAATGACATCACATTTCCACACCACTAGATGTCTGGAGTTAGTTCATATGGATCTCATGGGTCCTATTGAGATTGAAAGTGTGGGTGGTAGGAAGTACTCTTATGTGATTGTCGATGATTTTTCACGTTATACGTGGACTTACTTTCTACGTGAGAAATCTGAAACTTTTGATTTCTTTAGAAGCTGGCATTAAAAGGTTTGTAACTTATATAATTTAATTGTTGCCAGAATTAGATCGGACCATGGTAAAGAAATTGAGAATTCTTCTTTCTCGTCCTTCTGTTAATTGTTGCCAGAATTAGATCGGACCATGGTAAAGAAATTCAGAATTCTTCTTTCGTCCTTCGCGGATAGAAAGGGGATTTCTCATGAATTTTTCGCACCTAAAACTCCACAACAAAATGGGGTAGCGTAAAGGAAAAATCGTACATTGCAAGAGAGATAGCCTGTGGTCATGCTTAGTTCAAAAAACTTTCTAAAAGGTTTTGGTCAAGCTCAATACCGCTGCCATATAGCTAATCGTGTGTATTTGAGGCCTGGATGTTCTATGACCCCGTATGAAATACTTATGGGAAAGAAACCTAACCTCAAATATTTTCATGTTTTTGGGTGTGTGTGTTATGTCCTTAATGATCATGATAATCTTGGTAAATTCGATTCCAAAAGTGGCAAGTGTCTTTTTTTTGGCTACACTTCGAATAGTCATGCCTATCAAGTCTTCGTACTAAGATAATCATGGAATTTGTGAATATTGTCTTTGATGATCTCTCAGATATTGCAGGAAAGAGTGAAGAAGATCATGTGGATCTACTCGAGTTTGTTGAGACTGCCCCAGCAAAGGATGTAGGCACAGATGTTATGGAGAATGTGACTGAAGCCCCATCCACAACTGTCTCAAATGCAGAACCAAAATGTGACGGCATCTGAGCCCATATCCGTGTCTGCTGCAGCCGAGTCAGACTCCGACTCTGACTATGAACCCGCTGAAGAAATTAATAATCCAATTGTGGATCGTGGCAGTGGCATACCTACAAGGATTTAGAAAAATCACCCTACGTCTCAGATCATTGGTAATACTACTGATGGTATTAAGACAAGAGGGAAAGGTAGAGTGAACTATCGTGATATGGTAAGAATGGTATGCTTGTCTACTGATTGTACCAATGTGAGAACATGTTGTTTTGTGTCCAATGTTGAACCTAAGAATGTTGTTGAAGCTCTTAAAGATGAATTTTGGATACATGCTATGCAAGAGGAACTAGATCAATTTGTCAAAAATTATGTGTGGTTTTTAGTCCCTAGGCGAGAGGATGTAAATGTCATTGAGACAAAATGGATTTTTAAAATAAAACAGATGAATCTGACAAAATTGTTCGCAACAAAGCTTGATTAGTCGCTCAAGGGTACACACAGGTTGAGGGGGTGGATTTCGATGAAACCTTCACTCCTGTTGCCCGTATTGAGTCCATACGTTTGTTGCTTGCTATTGCATGTTACTTGGGATTAACTCTTCACCAAATGGATGTCAAAAGTGCTTTCTTAAACGGATTTCTAGATGAAGAACCTTTTGTTGAACAGCCTAAAGGCTTTGAGGACCCTTTTAAGCCTAACCACGTGTATAAGCTTAAAAAGGCTCTCTATGGTCTCAAACAAACCCCTAGAGCTTGGTACGGTAGGCTAACTGAGTATCTTCTTCAAATTGGTTTTAAATGTGGTGAAGTTGATAAAACCTTGTTCATTCAAAGAAAAAACCACAATATCATGATTGCTCAAATCTATGTCGATGACATTGTGTTTGGTTCCTCCTCTGATAAATTGGTAAAGGAATTCATTGCTTGCATGTCCTCCACTTTTGAAATGAGTATGGTAGGTGAGTTAAGTTACTTTCTGGGCTTGCAAATAAAACAATTAAAGGAAGGAATTTTTATCTCACAAAGCAAGTATGCTAAGAATCTTGTGAAAAATTCGAGCTTGAAAATGCCTCTCACTTGAAGACTCATGGGGTCGAGTCAAAAGTTGAGTAAAGAAGATGTGGTCGAAAGTGTTGACCACACCTTGTATGGAAGCATGATAGGAAGTTTGTTGTACTTGACGCGCTAGTCGTCGTGATATTATGTTCGGTGTTTGTCTTTGTGCTCGTTATCAACCGATCCCAAGGTTACTCACTTAAAGGCTTTAAAACGTATTATTCGACACGTAGGGGCACAAAGCTTGGTTTGGGAATTTGGTATACTAAAGACACTAACACTAATCTTGTGGGATTTAGTGATTCGATTGGTGGAGATGTTGTTGATTGAAAAAGTACAACTGGTGGATGCTTTTATTTAGGAAATAATTTGGTCTCATGGTATAGTAAAAAGCAAAATTGTGTATCTCTTTCGATCGCCGAATCGAATATGTAGCGATTTGGAGTTGTTGCACACAACTTTTATGGATGAACCAAATGATTGAGGACTATGATTTGCAAAGTGAAACATTGATCGTCTATTGTGATAATATGAGTGCTATTGATATTTCAAAAAATCCTGTCCAACACTCTCGTACTAAACACATAAATATTAGACATCACTTTATTCGAGATTTAGTTGAGAAAAATATAATTCTAATTGAGTATATTGTTACTGAAAATCAGCTTGCTGACATCTTCATCAAGGCTTTGGATTTTGAGAGATTCTCCAATCTAAGGAAGTCTCTCGGTTTGTGTGTTCTCTGAAATGTTACATGAGATGTCACAACATTACACATCACATCCGCTGTGACATCCAATCTCTGCATCCTTTCTCTTCTCCTCTATTTCTTTTTTATTTTTTTAGGCATCCCTGCATTGTAAGCTTTCATGCATATCTACAAAAAGTGGATTGATGGTTCGAACTAGTAACATATATTATCTCCCTTGGAAAACTGGTGTGAGTCGATCTCTCCAATTCAAAAAAATGATGATGATATTTTTCCCAGTAGCTGAGTTGAGAATAAAGTCTTGATCATGCTTGGAGGCCTTCTAGGAAAAAGCTAGCAATCCATTGTTTGAAGCTATTCCTTGTGACCAATTTCTTCAAGCGTCATCGCTATCTAAAAAAGGCATGATTATGTGAAAAAGAGCTACCTTTGGCATTTGAGTGAAAGCTCCTGTTGGTTAACTCCCTCATGAGACTCGGAAAAAGTGAAGAAAACTTGAAAATTTTGATAAAGTCGGGTTTTGATTGCGATTCATTGAATCAGCTAGTACATGTGTGACTCAAAATGAGACGACATTTGAACCTACATCCATTGCTGCAGCACTTTTCACCTCGTTTGTTTTTTTTTTCTTTTTGCTGCATTAGGCATAGTAGGTTTGCATGTCCTAGTGATTTTGGATTCTTTGCTGAGATTTGGTTTCCATATATAATTTGAGGGTGATATTTTTCTCTCCCCAAAATATTGAAAATCTTGATGGATATATTTTGTGGGTTGAACCGATTTGGAGGATCAGGGTAAATCTTATTTTTGATTTTATCACAAGTTGACATAATTTGAACACTTTGTGAACCAGAGTTTGAGATTAATTGAGATCCTAATTCTTTCCTTATTTTTTCGATTTTTTACCATGAGGAATTCTTTCCTAATTAAAAATCTTCCTATTGTATCTTGATTTTCGTGCCTGATTCTGACTCTATTTTGAATCACTATTTATTTGCAGGCAATCAAGTGCATTGTTGGGAAATTTATTGTTTAGATATTGATGAATGTCATGTAAAACTTAGACTAGAAAATTGGCACCCCATTTTCTTTGTAATTTGCACTGTAATAGATAGAGCTGTACGAGTTGAGTCAAGTCAGATATGCCTGGATATGCAAGAAGTCAACTGGAGGCTAAAATGAAGACTCATTTGTGGAAAGCGGTGAGTATGGCAAGGAGGAGAAGTCAAGAACTCGACTGAAGGAGTATCAGCTGGTTACAGCTTTGAGAAGTGTCAGTCAAGTCAACTCAAGACAGCCAAGTCAAGTTGAAGTGACATATAAGTCTTCTAATGATTGGGAGCTGACTCTAAGTCACCTGGGGAAGTTAAGAAACTCCAGTCAAGTCAAGACAACTGAAAAGAGTCCGTTGCACAGAAGTCAAGAAAGTTACTTAAATAAGTAATACTTCCATGCTGCAATATTCTAATGTGCTCAGTCCCAGAAGCGTGCAAAAGGAATAAACCAATGGGAAGCACGCACACGTGTGTCGCTCGAAAAGTCAAGGTTCATTTAATACGAGGTAATGTCAAGATCAAGGATCGCAACAAGACAATCCAACCACCACTAGTGTCTTTTGAAAATCAGCTTATATCTTCAACGGCTGATTTTTGAAAGAGCACTATAAAAGGCGAGGAATCACTTTGAGAAAAGGTAACTCGAACCACGAACATTCAAGTTATCATTCGAGCTATAAACCGCAAAATATTCTCAACTTATTCAAGCAAATCCCAAGCCTAAATTTCAAAGGAAATCGATCCAACACCAAGTGTGAAGGAAAGACAACTTCAAACTGTTGAAGAGGAAACTTTTGACGAATCAAAGCGGTCACATTCCAAGGAGGATTGTAGAAAGGTTAAAGGTCGAACAGTCTCAAGTCATTGGAGGGCTTCATGATCAAATCCAAGAAGCTTGAGCAAGTGAGTCGTAGTAGCAAGTCATTTGCCCTGTGAAGAAGAAGCCGAGTCGTATTAGAAGCGATTGTGTGACCAAGGCATCTTCTGGGACTAAGTCCCAAAGGATCAAGTCAGCTGTGTGTGATCAAGACTTGCATCTCGTGATAACCACTTTGTACTACTGATCAATACTTAGTGGATTCCTCCAAGAATTGGAGAAGAGAGGATTAGAAGAATTACCCCATCTTCGAACCTCTATAAAATTTATTGTGTCATTTACATTTCAAAGATTTACTTCATCGCATATCATTTAATATCTCACGATAATTTGCTATCCAATTGATATTTAACAAAGTGCTAAAACCAAGTGTTAAAACAAACTTAAACCAAATTCAAGGGTGTTAAGTCTTCCGCTGAAAATCTCATCACAAACCAAGTTAAGTATTAGACTAAACAATCGAGTTATTCTATCAACAACTTCGAGTTCATTGAGTAGCTAACTCTAGTTAACTAACTTAGTTGTCCATCTAGACATAACCGTGAAATTAACTCAACTAATTTAAAAGGACTATATCGAAAAGTTGGTAAGGTTTATTCAACCCCCCTTTTAAACCTTACTCACACCCCTTGGGACCTACAAGTGGTATTAGAGCTGTTGGTTCATTGAGCCTTCCGCACTGGTTACTGAACTAGATCTCCAATCTTTCAAAGAAGTTGTTAACACTTGTTCTCTCTAAAGCCATTTTTAAACAACAAAGTTATTATCATGGAAGCAAATTTGACACACATTCCTATGTTTACCATTGAAGAATTCGATGACTGCAAAATACGTATGCAGGCTCATCTATCAGCTTTACATGATGAAATGTGGATAGTGATAGAGGATGGGCCACTGCAAATAATGAAGGTGAACACATCTGCAAGGAGAGCTGCTGCAGCTGAAGGAGAGGAGGATGCTCCTCCAAGACCAGCTATGGTTGAAAATCCAAGAGCTGAATGGACAAATGATGATAGAAAAAAATACAACCTTGACAACGTGGCCAAGGATATACTTTACAAGACTTTGGACAAAGCTATGTTCAACAAAGTCAAATATTGCAAAACAACCAAAGAAATCTGGGATAAATTAACCTTAATTTGTGAAGGATCTGAGCAAATCAAGGAAAACAAATTATCTGTTGTTGTTCAAAATTTTGAAAATTTTAAAATGCTTGCAGGTGAGACAATGGATCAGCTGGATGCTAGATTCACCGAAATAACGAATGAGCTCTCAGCATTTGGGAAAGAATACACACAGAAGGAAATGTGTATGAAGATACTAAGGAGCCTCCCAGCTGAGTGGGAAATGAAGACCATGGCTCTAAGGCACTCAATGGACCTATCAAAAAATCTAATCATGAATTATTCTCAGACATCAAAGCCTATGAGTTTGAGCTGAGAAGAAAGGATCAAGAGGAGATAGTTGTACCTAAAACAGCTGCACTCGTAGTCAAGGAAGGGAAGAGAGCTGAGACCAAAGAAGTCATTGACCAGGAGGAAATTGCCTTGATGGTTAAAAGATTCAACAAGTTCTTCAACAAGAACTACAAAAGAAACAAAGGTGAATCCTCTAGAAGACATTCAGCTCCCTCCAAGCCAAGGGAAGATAGGCCACCAAAGAGAGCTGAGTATCAAAAGGTCGAATATCAAAGAGCTGACAATCCAAGAAATGAGAGAGCTGATCAAAAAGTTGAAAACCTGTGTTGGAATTGTAGACAACCGGGACACTTTGCTATTGACTGTCCATATCCTGTAGTCAATAAATACAGGAATGAAGAAGAAAGAAAAGTCTTCAGAGAAAGAAGACAAGAAAAGAAAAGAGCAATGTTGGCTGCTCAGACTACTGATACAACCAATTCAAAAGAAGCATCAGACTCAGAGAGAAGTGAAGCTGACTACTCAAGTGACTCTGAAGAAGAAACCTTAATATGTCTAATGGCTAAGGAACAAGATCAACCTGACCAAGAAGATGAGGTACATTCTAACTTATCTCATTCAGATTCTAGTGATAGTGACTGTGACACACACACTTCATCACCCACTGATCTTTATGATTTATTAGGCAAAATGATGAAAGACTTTGAGCACATTAAATCCTCACACTCACTATTAAATGAGGAAAACTGTCAGCTCAAAAGCCAAAACTCACAGCTGACTAAGGTGTTGAGTACCTTATGTCACATAGCTGATGAGAACAAAGAGCTAAAGGCTGAAAATGCTAAATTAACAGCAGAGATAGCTGCTATAGAAAAAAGAAAAAATGATCTCAAAAATGTGATTGCTTCATTCACAAATGCATCTAAATCATTGGATGACTTTATCATGAGCCAAAATGAATGTGGAGACAAGACAAGCATAGGATTTAATTCCTTTGTGCATAGTCAAACTCCAAGAGTGCTCGTGGAAAAGGGATCTTCAAGTAATGAAGTTTCTCAAAAATCCAATACACCAAATGTTGCACACACAGTTATTCCAAAGCACAATCACAAACAAACTGGCCTTGGTTATAAAGGAAAAGAAAAACAGCCAGTTCAGTATGCTGAGAGGATAGCTGAGAAGAAATCCAGCAGATTTCCTCAGCAAACTCCAAATAAGAAGTACTCTGTAAAGAAGAAACAGAGCTACCAAAAGCCCCATAAGTTCTATAAAAGGAACAAATATGATGGGAATGGTAGAAACTACCCAAGTCAAGCTGATTGGAATAATGTGAAATATCAGCAAAGACCTATGGAACACAAGCCTAAATGGCGAAGGCCTAAAACTCAACAAAGCTATCATCAGCACACATATGCACCCAAGCACTACACTTAGAGATATCACAATTACCCAAAGAAGGCAGTTGCTAAAACACACACACATGCATACAGACAAAAGACACAACTGTATGAACCTAAAGCCCCCAAGCAATTTGCTAAAGTAAATTATGATTATGACACGGATATATGGCAACCTCTTAGAGTCAAATCATTTGGCTATAGGTTGGTTGGATCATCTTACAGCACTAACCCCTCAGGACCCAGACAAGTATGGGTACTTAAAAACTAATTTCCATGATTGCAGGTTCAAGGAACAAAGCTGAGTGCCAAGGAACCTGGTACATGGATAGTGGCTGTTCCAGACACATGACAGGAAACAAGAAAAATCTGTCAAAGTTCAAGGAGATTAGAGGTGCAAAAGTCATATTTGGAGGAAATGAAGCTCCAGGAGAAATAATAGGCATTGGATCCATCAAGAAAAATGGATTACAAATCACAGATGTTGCATATGATGAAGGCCTCAATTTCAACTTGCTAAGCATCAGTCAACTCTGTGACAAGGGCTATAATGTTGGATTCAATATGGGAGTGTGCCAAATCAAAGACACTGAATCAAATGAAGTAGTGTTGCAAGGATCCACACAAAAGAACATGTATGTGGTAGATTGGTCGACTGCCACACCAAGCACTTGTTTGTTAGCAAAAAGTACAGCCGAATCAAGTTGGATGTGGCACAAGAAGTCGAGTCACCGAATTTCAAGACAATCAACAAGCTTGCAAGGAGTAATCTTGTAGAACGATTGCCGACTCAAGATATAATAAGGAAAGTGTTTGATGCATGTCGATGGGAAAGCAGATCAAATCATCATTCAAAGAGAAGTCATGTCCATCTTCAACAAGAATATTGCATCGGCCGCATATGGATTTATTTGGTCCAGTTGAGCCAGCTAGCATAAGTGGAAAGAAATATACCTTGGTGGTAGTAGATGATTATTCAAGATATACATGGACAATTTTCATGTGCAAAAAGAAAGAAACCTTACAAAAGTTACCACAGCTGATGAAAAGAGTTCAAAATGAGAAGAGTCAAACCATTATAAAGATAAGATCTGATAGAGGAACTGAGTTTGTTAATGGAATAATAACTCAGTATTGTGTTGAAAATGGTATTGCTCATGAATTATCCGCAGCAAGGACTCCACAGCAAAATGGAGTTGCAGAAAGAAGGAACAAAACTCTCATGGAAGCTGCAAGGACCATGTTAGCTGAAGCAGGGCTGCCTAAAAGATTTTGGGCTGAAGCTATAAACACTGCATGCTACAATCAAAATAGATGAATGATAAATAGACAGCTGACAAAGACTCCCTATGAAATTTGGACAGGGAGAAAGCCAAATGTTGCATACTTTAAAATATTTGGATGTAAATGCTTCATCCATAATAATGGCAAAGACAATTTAAAGGTTGTTGATGCTAAAGCTGATGAACGTATCTTCTTGGGATACTCAGCTGAAAACAAAGCCTATAGAGTGCTGAACAAAAGAACTATGGTCACAGAAGAGTCTATCCATGTGGTTTTTGACGAACCTAATGTAAATGGAGAAGACATTGAAGAGTTAGCTGATAAGGTGAATCAGCCAACTATGCAGAAGAGTCCCTATGTTGAAGCTGAAACTGGAGCAATAAACCGAGATGAAGATGATGTAGCTGAATCACAAAGGCAGCTGGAGAATCTACAGCTAAGTGATGAGGAGAGAGCTGCTCAAGACAACACAGTTGCAAGACGACTGAACCCAACTAACTTACTCCAACCTGATGTGAGATGGCTAAGAGACCATCCACCAGAGCTAGTCATTGGAGATGTAAGAGACGTGTAAGAACCAAATCCAGAGCTCAACAAGAAGCAATGTTCACTTGTTTTATTTCCCAAATAGAGCCAAAAGATGTGTCCCAAGCATTAGATGACACACATTGGATTCAAGCCATGCAAGAAGAGCTGAATCAGTTTGAAAGAAACAAAGTATGGGAATTGGTTCAAAGACCAACTCATCAAAATGTTATTGGCACAAAATGGGTTTTCAGAAACAAGATGAATGAAGAAGGTTCTGTGGTAAGAAACAAAGCAAGATTGGTAGCCAAAGGGTATTGCCAAGAGAAAGGTATGGATTTTGATGAAACCTTTGCCCCTGTTGCAAGACTAGAAGCAATAAGGATGTTTCTTGCCTATGCTGCACACAAGAATTTCACTGTTTATCAAATGGATGTGAAAAGTGCATTCTTGAATGGATTGTTGGAAGAAGAAGTCTATGTTGAACAACCTCCAGGATTTGTAGCAGAAGACTCTTGGAGATAAAGTGTAGAAGCTCAAGAAAGCTCTATATGGATTGAAATAGGCACCTAGAGCATGGTATGATACATTATCTCAATTTGTAACAGATAATGGATTCACCAAAGGCAAAGTGGATAGAACACTCTTCAGAATTCAAGATGGAGAGAGTATACTGCTTGTTCAAATATATGTGGATGACATTATTTTTGGATCCACAAATAAAGAGTTGTGTGATAAATTCTCAAACCTCATGCAAGGGAAGTTTGAAATGAGCATGATGGGAGAGCTGACATTCTTCCTTGGACTCCAAGTAAAACAGTTGAAGGATGGAACCTTCATAAGTCAAAAAAGTATACCAGAGATTTAATGAAGAAATTTGGTATGGAAGAGAAATCTTCTATGAAAATACCAATGAATACATGAGTCAAGATGGATATGGAAGCAGATGGCAAGCCTGTGGATCAAACAAGATACAGAGCACTCATTGGATCACCGCTCTATCTCACAAAGAAGTAGAGCGACATCACCTTTGCAGAGGTGTATGTGCAAGATTTCAATCTACACCAAAAGAAAGCCATATGACTCGCAGACTAAGAGAATCCTAAGATATTTGAAGGGATGCCGAAGTTGGCTTATGGTATCCAAAGGAAGGAGGATTCAAGCTTATTGGTTACTCGACTCGACTATCTTTGGATGTAGAGTTGACAAGAAGAGTACTTCAGGTACATGTCAAATGCCTGGAAATAGATTGGTTTCCTGGTTTAGCAAGAAGCAAAATTCAATAGCCACATCCATGGCCGAGTACATAGTCAGCGGGCAATGTTGTGCCCTAGTCTTATGGATGAGACAACAATTTGAGAGATTATAATGTTGAAGAAAAAGAGATTCCAATTATGTTTGATAACACAAGTGCCATAGCAATCACTCAAAATCCAGTGTTGCACTCAAGAACAAAGCACATTGATGTCAGATATCATTTTATAAGAGATCATGTTGAAAAGAAGGACATCACCTTGGAATATATCTCAACTGATAAATAGTTGGCTGACATATTCACAAAGCCATTATGTGAATCAAGATTTGAAGAACTCAAGCATGAGCTAGGGTTAATTGAGTTGAGTTAACACTCAGAAGACTCAAGGAGAAGAGATGAAACATGAAAAGATGAAAATAGAGCTAAGTTCATAAATCGCCTAAGTGAATCACCAGATCGGAAAATCACCAGATCGAGTTAGAATGACAAATTGAGTACCTATGTGAAAAGAGAGAAGAAGAATTGAATCAGCTAAGGAGTAAGGTGAGTCATTTATGAGCTAAGTGACAAAAATGCCGTCGTTTTTAATAAGCGGGAATATTTTAAGGATGACGTCAGCGTAATAATGACAGGTACAGTCAAAAGCTGCACGACAAAGCTTATGATTGGATATAAATGTTGCCGCATTAAATGCGAACAATTAAATGCTAATCGGCTTGCTAAATCTGAGTCGTTGATCTCAATCAAATTTCAAAACCGTATGCACGCCCTTTCATAACCCATACATATACCATTTCGCCCGTTTTCTCTCTCACACTACACCAAAACTGTTCATCTCTCCAAAAGAAAAGACTATATTTTTCTCTCGAAACCTTATCAATCTTCAAAGCAAGTTTCTCAAAATTCGTTCGGTAAAAATAACTGAAATGGCAACTACTTATGATTTCACTAAGTTGGGAAAGCAAATCCACACTGGTTCAACCGTAGATTTCAAGGGGATGATCAAACAGGGGTCTGATGAAACCCTTATGAAGAAGATAGCTGAGAAAGTAGAGAAATCTGAACTGAAACCCTTTCTCACGATGGAGTTTCAGATGACGTATGTGGAAGAGGTTGCTCAGTTCTACGTGAATGCTGAAGTTCACGACGAGGGCATCAAGTCATCTATTCACGGAAAGGAGTTTACGATCACTGCTGAAGATCTAGCGGAGCATTGTTTGCTTCCGTCGGAAGGAGTGCCAGAGATATTGGAGGCTGATGTAAACTTGGCTGCTGCATGGAAAGAAGTGGCCAAACTCGATTTGTCTTTGCGAAGGTTGTCTACACATTTGACAAGAAGCTGCTGAAGGAAGATTACCACAAGTTGCTGGATATTGTTGCCAAGTGTGTAGACATCAAATTTGGAAGCTTTAATCAGCTGTCCAAAACTAAGCTGATCGTGATGGCTGCGATCATGGAGGAGAAGAAGGTAAACTAGGCTGAGTTTGTATACAACAGACTCTACCAAAATGTTGGAAATAAGTCTTTTAAGGAAGATGGGTCCTTCGGAGGGTCCTTGGGGTATGGCCTTGTTATTGGCCGGCTGATGGAGGTAAAGGGAGTTCCACTCCGACATGGATAGGCATTCCATGTCAACAAGAAAATGTTCCGATCAAATCTTTCTGGAGCTCAGAAGAGAGCTTATGCCAAGAGAGCGAATACCAGTGAGGGGGAATCAGCTGACCCTAAGGAAACAGTTGTTGTCTCCCCTCCCAAGAAGAAAGCTGCCCCTGCAGCTGGAAAGAAGACTGCTGCGCCAACACCGAAAAAGAAAACAACTACACCTGCCCCTGTAGCCGAGTCACCTGCCCCTGCAGCCGTGTCTCCTGCCCCGCGCAGCCGCGAGAAGAAACCTCAAATACCTTCTCCAATTGTCAAGAATAAGATGACCGACAAGCCAAGAAGGCCGCCTCCTCGTCGAAAAAAGAAAATAGCACGGCCCCCGCCGCCGTGACTCGTGGGAAACCGTATTTGAACCAAATTCCTCCTGGTGAGGACAAAAAGAAGAAGACTCTTCAAGCCGTCGTGAGCTTAAGAAAATAGCTGAGTCCCCGCCACTCACCGAACAGATCGTTGAAACAGCTGGAGAAGTAGAGTCTCCAGAGATTATTGATGCAATCGCCAAGTCTGCTGAGGTTGACCAGCAGAGGCAAGTCAAAGACCCAGCTGTGGACAGAACAACTGAGGAGCAAGTAACAGCTGAGACAGCTAAGTCACCTGTCGATAGGGCTGTGTCTCCGCCCGCGACAGATGTTGTTGAAAGTGAAGAGCAGCAAGATGTGCTACCCTCCATTACTGAGACAGGAGGACAACACGAAGATGATGATGTGATCATGATGTCTCCACCATATCCAGACATCCAAAATCGTCTGCGTGAATGGAGGAAGTGGAAGCTGAGTCGATCAAGGGAACAATTCCAAAGACCTGAGTTTATTGAAGAAGAAGAAGAAGAACTGATGAATTTCCTGGGGTTAACAATAGTGGTTCAAGCATTGGATGAAGAGAACTGCATAGATATATTGAACATCTTCAAAGAAAAGGAGAAGGAAAGGTTGGCAGAAGAGGCTGACGCTCGTGAGAAAGCCAACATATGTTCCTTCACTGGAACCACTGAGCATACCCATCCCCACCTCGACGTTCTTTCAGAAAGTGATGAGGATTTGGACCCTGCTGCAGATACAGAAAAATTGGAAATGCAGCAAGCCATGCGGGAATCTAGAGTGATACATGAGCAACAACTAATGGAAGGACCTCAAGTGTCTTCCAAATCACAGCTGGAAATTGACCCTATGGGAGTGGTGCAGCAGATTGCAACTGTTGTTGCTACGACCACTTCCCCAGCTCACTCTGAGGAAGGTTCTAAGGGTAATGGCGATGAAACTGGGAACTTGGGGACCCAAGTCGAGCCAACCCCAATTAAAGGTGTCTTTCCACCTGCCCCAATGGCTGAACACTCACAAGAAACTGTCGGGAGTTTGGAGAAGAGTGACCCCAATCCAAGTTACTCAGCTGGTGTGCCAGCTGAGGGGGAAACTCCCTCCACTGCAGCTAGGTCGGAGGTTGTTGCAGATGACTCCACAACAAATCTAGGAGGCAAAGTGGAGAAGAAAAAAGGAAAAGAAACACAACAGATTGTCACTGAAGAAGCTCGGACATCCGAAAAATCGTCTGTTGAAGTGCCAATCGCTTCTGCAGCCGAGGACACTACTGATGTAGTCGAGGCACAGGATGGATCTGCCCTGGGAGTTAACATTCTGGGCAATGAAAGTGCAATCCACGGAGTTGAGGCTCGTGTGGATGCCACCGTCGAAGACCCCAAGATAGCTGAGTCTATCGAAGGGAATGTCCAAGGCCATGCTGCAGTTGAGACTGCAGGAGGTACTGAAGGCCTACGGGAGGTTTAGACTTCCCGGGGTAAAGAGGCAAAAGCACAGAACATCCCTCCAATTATCATCGATGCATCTGAGAAGGAGATAAGTGCCCTTCACGATTCCCAAGACAACCCTGGTGTCACTTTTCTGGGATCTGAAGGTGAAGATGGCCGAGTCATCCCCTGTTGCAAGTCCAAACGACTCGGTGAGGATGTTCTTCCCAAAGACGAGTAAGCGAGAATTCAAGGCGTCGCTCGTCAAAAGTTCAATTTTGATGATGAGCCACCCCTTCAAGTCTCATCATCGTCCGATGACGCTACTGATACGGCCGAGGACCAGACAACTCATATGGAAAAATCAGCTGAGACCGACAAAGCTGTTGAGACAGCTGAGGCTCAGCCAGCTGGGTCAATACCGCAATGACCCCAGCTGAATCATAGTCTACTGCGCAGGCTCCCAACGCTACAGCAAAATCGACTCAACCGGGCACATCACGGCCACAAGTCATAGTTGAACAGATTCTCTATGTCCGTGATGATGCGTTTGAACAAACTTTCCCTTCCTCCCTAGAGCTGCCTGATCTTGATGTAGAATCAGCTAGAGATCAACGACGTTTCCATAAACCTGATCCAGTCATTCCCACAGATACCATCATCCCAGCAGACTTTGACTTTGATGCTGCTTGGCCGCCAGCTGAGACGGAGGTAACAGCTGAAGTTCGAGAAGTCTTCAAGGTGGTTTTTGAAGAGATAGAGAAGATGGAAAGGCACAAGGCCTCACTGGACATGAGGCTGGATAACAGAGATGCTAATCTTACTGCCGATCTGCGTGGAATAATAGTCAGGATCCGGGAATAGTGGCAACAACAGCAGACAATGCGTGTTGAACAGGTTCGATACTTCAATGCATTGTACAATAAGATGCTAATCTGGAGCGCTGGTAATGCTGACATGAAGAAGAGGATGCAAGAAAATAGTGATAGGATGCATACCTTTCATACCACAGAAATGGAACTACTGCGCGAATTTCATCGAAAAGCACTTCTGCGCATGGAAGAAAATATGAATGAAAAATTCAGCCTTCTTATGGCTGAAATGAAGTTGGTGATAGCCAAATCGAAAGCCACCAGCTCAGAATTTCGAGCAGCATACTCCGTAGCAGAATCTAAGCAGAACTCAGTTATCAGCCGCCTAGATTTCATGCTTGCTGGCATGTTTCCAGGGGTTTCTCTCTCCTTTGATGATGCCAAAAAGGGGAAAGAGGAACACCTAAAGAAGAAGTTGGAAGGATCTGACGTCGAGAAGGAAGCAGCTGTAAAGGAGAAGACAGCTGAAAAACAAAAGAAAGAAAAGGGAAAATCCGTTGAGGGGAAGGTTCTAAAGACATGACTTTAATGGTTGCTAGAAACCCTCAACAAGGACTTGTCACAGCTGACATAATCATCAAACTTCCAGTGACTCTGCCACTCCAACACTCTGTTGTGCCCATGTCTGAAAAGAGGAAAATAGTAGAAGCATAGATGACGGAGATTGAAAGAAAAATTGATGCCCGTGCGATGGACATACTGAAACAATATGGAGGCATTCCGGCAAGAAGAGACACTGATGCCATTACGTCGGAACCGAGCCTAGATCTGTTGATGAATTCAAGACGCTCGCATCCGAGGGATACTTCGAAGGCATGACCATGGCCCAAGCCTGGGACTTGTATTGGGAAAAACGGCTCAAGTCGTGCGAAGAAGCCGACAGCAAGAGACTTAGCAAGCTATCATTCTGTTTGGTCACTCTCTTCGAAAGAAAAAGGCCCCAGTACAATACACACCCAGAGAAAGAGGAAGAAGCAGTGGAGGAAGAGGCTTCAAACCTAGACCTCTACCCAAAAACATCAAATATATAGATCCAGGTAAGAAATGAGGGATCTATTGGGCTGGGTTTGACGAAGTAGCCAACATGCAAGTGGCCAAGAACAATGCTGAATATGTAAAGAGAATCGAAGAAGAAAATAGAAGACAAACTCAGCTGTGGGAAGAGAGACAAGAAAGGAAAAGAAAAGATGAAGTTGCCAGAAGAAAGAAAGCAGCTGAAGAAGAAAAGAATAGAAAATGGTCAGAAGACGACAGAACTGATGAAGAAAGAAGAAGGCAACGAAGGAGATGAAGTGTTGATGTCCACCCCTTCATGTAATTTACAATTGTAAATACATAAGTATGTAAGTCTTCTGTACATTATATAAGATATCTGTAATTTCTCTATTTTTGCGTAGACATAGATGTTTTGCTCTGATACACTGTGTAAACAGCTGTGTAAAGGACAAGAATGTTATGATCAATAAAAAGATTGATTCTACGCATACATTCTCTATTACTACACTACATGTATGTATCTTTGATGTTTACATTTTTGCATGTATGTTTTAAGTTTTGGCATCATCAAAAAGGGGGAAATTGTTGGGAAATTTATTGTTTAGATTTTGATGAATCCCATGTAAAACTTAGACTAGAAAGTTGGCACCACCCCATTTTCTTTGTAATTTGCACTGTAATAGATAGGGTTGTACGAGCTCAGTCAAGTCAGCTATGCCTGGATATGCAAGAAGTCAACTGGAGGCTAAAACGAAGACTCCGCTGTGAAGCAGCTGAGTATGGCAAGGAGGAGAAATCAAGAACTCGATTGAAGGAGTATTAGCTGGTTACAGCTGTGAGAAGTGTTAGTCAAGTCAACTCAAGACAGCCAAGTCAAGTTGAAGTGACAGATGAGTCTTCCAATGATTGGGAGCTGACTCGAAGCCCCTTGGGGAAGTTAAGGAAGCTATGATCAAGTCAAGGCAATCTGAAAAGAGTCCGTTGTAAGTCAAGAAAGTTACTTAAATAAGTAATACTTCCATGCTGCAATATTCTAAAGTGCTCAATCCCAGAAGCGTGCAAAAGGAATAAACCAATGGGAAGCACTGCACCTGTGTCAGGCTCTGAAAAGCTGAAGGTTCATTTAATACGAGGTAATGCAAGATCAAGGACTGCAACAAGACAAGCCAACGACCACTAGTTTCTTTTGAAAATCAACCTATCTTTTCAACGGGCAGAGTTTTGAAAAAGCACTATAAAAGGCTGAGGAATCACTTTGAGAAAAGGTAACCTGAACCACGAATATTCAAGTTATCATTCGAGCTATAACCTGCAAAATATTCTCAAGTTATTCAAGCAAATCCTCAAGCCTAAATTTCGAAGGAAATCGATCTAACACCAAGCTGTGAATGAAAGACAACTTCAAACTGTTGAAGAGGAAACGTTTGAAGAATCAAAAGGGGTCTACATTCCAAGGAGGATTGTAGAAAGGTTCAAGGTCGAACCAGTCTCAAGTCATTGGAGGTCTTCGTGATCAAATCCAAGAAGCTTGAGCAAGTGAGATGTAGTAGCAAGGCAGCTGCCCTGTGAAGAAGCTGAGTCGCACGAGAAGCCATTTGTGTGACCAAGGCATCTCCAGATCGAGTCCCAAAGGATCAAGTGAGTCAGGTGTGTGATCAAGACTTGCATCCGGACCGATAACCACTTTGTACTCCGATCAATACTTAGTGGATTCCTCCAGGAGTTGGAGAAGAGAGGATTAGAAGAATTACCCCATCTTCGAACCTCTATAAATTTATTGTGTCACTTACATTTCAGCATTTACTTACTGCATATCATTTAATATCTGTTGATAATTTGCTATCCAATTGATATTTAACAAAGTGCTAAAACCAAATGTTAAAACAAACTTAAACCAAATTCAAGGGTGTTAAGTCTTCCGCTGAAAATCTCATCACAGCCAAGTTAAGTATTACACTAAACAAATTTGAGTTATTCTATCAACGGCTCGATCGAGTCTGTTGAGTGGCTAACTCTATTTGGTTAACTAACTTAGATGTCCATATGGGACATAGCTGTGAAATTAACTCTGAACTAATTTAAAAGGACTAAATCGAAAAGTTGGTAAGGTTTATTCAACCCCCCCTTCTAAACCTTACTCACGCCCCTTGGGACCTACATGCATATCATCTCACCCTCTCTCACGTCTTTCGAAGTTTTTGTGTGGTTGGATTTTTTTTCAGGTTCCAAGGCTTTCTTCCTCACCATGGCAAGGTTTGTTTCCTCAATCAAGAATTTGTTTGGCAGCCCCAGTAAATCAACATCTTCCTCACACAATTAAAGAAAGTCCAAAGTCCGAGAAATCCATGGAAGCGAGCATGTTGCGAGATCTTATCGAGAGATGGAACCCCATCCGACCACTTTCGCATCTCCATCGCCTTAATCCATCTTTTTCTCCGATTAAAGAGAGTCCTTTATCACCAGAGGCCGTTACAACACCCTCATCCACTCCAACAGAGGTAATCACAGAGACCATCACTCCTTCTTCGCCAAAAATCTCTGCACCTGCGTTCGTTCAAGATGCATCTGCATCCGTGCCTAAAGATGTCCCTGTATTTGGGACTGCATCTCCCACTGCTCCAACCAAGGAACCAGTTCTGAAATCCTCTATCCCTGCGCACTCATCTTCTCCGAGTTCCACTCCTACTGCTATCATCCCAGTTCCCTTTCAAGACGAGGCCCTTGCCTATATTCTTCCCGGAGAGAAAAATAATGAAATAGACGTCGACAATCCTCCGGATTTTGAGGTCATCCGCACAGTTCATGGCTCTTTCGGAAACTCTAATGTGCGACATTCGAAAAAACTTCGTGGTAACTCCCCAGAGGACTTCGAAGATTCCGATTCCACGCCTGAAATTTCTCCAAAGAAGCAAAAGACCACTGTTGAGGGTACTTCGAAGATAGGGGGAGATGATTTGCCTATTTCTTATGTTCCTTTCAGTGATTCCGAGGACAATGTGAAACAGTTTGTTGTTAAGCCCAGAGAATAGGTGCAGCCTGAGTCCAAAGATAGTGATGATGATGTGCCTTTCGCACAGATGGTTGAGAAGGTCAGAAAGAGCAAAGGTGTGGCCAAGGATGTTACCACATCTAAGCCAACACCCATTGCAGCTGAGTCAAGTTCTGAGTTTGATGACTCAAGTGATGAGGATTTCGATGCCTCAAAAGAACCAGATCATGAGATTGATCTTGAGGCCATGGTAGATGAAGTGGGTGATGAAATGATGGCTGAAGAACGAAAGGAGGTTGCTGCTGCAGATGTTGAGGAAGATGTGATGTCATCCGACGACACATCTGATTCTAAGTTTGATACTGGGAGAGCTCACTTTGAGCAATTTTACACAGCTGCTGCAGCTTCCAGGTTTCATGCTTTAATTTCTTGTTCTTTTATTGATGAGAAAAATCGAGATTATGAGCACTTTGAGAAGTATAACTTGAATCGATTTTTTGAGGAACACAATTTGTTAACCACGATTGATACTGCTCTACCCTATATTGACTCTTTGGTCTGTGAATTTTATGCTAATATGTCTACTCGTATTGCTATTCATCGATCTCTTAAGTTTGGCAAAGGTTTTGTTCGCAATAAGATATACGAGTTCAGTCCCTCCTTCATTAATCAGTTCTTTGACATGCCTGATTTTGAGGAAAGTGAGGTGCCCTCCGATTACAATAAAATGGCTCATTTTCTCACTGGTAGGCGTATGCAAGATTAGCCTGCCCATCCCAAAAAGTTTGTCTCCTCCCACCTTACGTCCTTCTATGGGTTTTTGCACAAGATATTTTTTGCAAACTAGTCTCCTTCGAAAAATAACTCCATAGTCACAAGGACGCATTCTCGAGTTCTATATCAAATTGGGAAAGGCCTACCGTTCAACTTTGGAAAACTGGCATTCGAGGAGGTCACGTTCTTTGCTACCAGTGAATCGAAAATTTGGTCCCTGCCATTCCTTAGTCTCATCTATAAAATCCTGGTATCACAAGGATTTGAGCCAAAGCAGGGTGATCACTTAACCAATCAGCCTAGGGTCTTTCATGTGTCCCGACCTCTGCTCAGTCCTCAAAATCGCATTGTTGATCTGCCTCGCGTCTATCTAGGAGATGCTCCGCCTGCTCCTACGACTCCGACCTTTGCTGCTTCTCCAGATGCTGCTACACATGTCCCAGGGTCTGTCCAGGATGTGGCCCCGGATGTGGATCCGGATGTTGGCCACATTCCCACTCCAATTTTCTCTAACATTTCCTCTGTACTTGTTTCTACTCCTTTCTTACAGGTTCAGTTGGCTTTTGCTGAGCAACAAATTGCTCACTTCACTGCTCTCTGGTCACAATTGCAACATATCATTGGCTCTGTTTCTAACCAAAAAGGGGGAGAGCATGCCGCTGGACCAAGCTTTGCTTCGGAGTTATGGAGACCGAGACACCCGGATCGATGCTCATATTTACGAATAGGCGGCCCAAGTTGGTGTTGATGCACCACTGACTTGACAGAATGAAGGCGATGAAGGCCTTCATTTGATTTTCAAGGACAAATGGACACGAATGTGTCTACTGATGAACTTTATAATATTTGATCCGGGATGTACTAAAACTACTCTTTCTGCTAGGTTTACATGTTTTGTCTGTTGATAACTTTATAAACTCTCGTATGTTAATTTTTTGCTGCAGTTATAAATGTTACTTGAAATGTGATCGCATATGTTTCAGTATTTTTACTCAGCATGATATTTAGGGGGAGTTTGTTTGTTTTGTGCTTGATAAGTGTTTGTCCAGAAAGGCAAAAAGGGGGAGATTGTTAGGGTAATTTTCTATTGCCCGAGATAATTTCCTAAATTTTAAAGATTGGATTTTGATTTGTTTTGCCTTTCTAGACTTATGGTATGATTAGGACTTTTTAGAGTTGGAAAGAAATAATATTTATATGGTATTGATATATTAGGATTCTTGATAGTTATCTTGTTTCCTAACATAAGTGATTTACTTGTAATATATTTGTATATATCTTCTTTCCTTGTGTATTAGGTCTCTTGAAGGGTTTGGATGGCTATAAAAAGGGAAGAGGGCGTGTATAATCACAACACAAGAAATATACCAAAGATACAAGAGTTTTGAGAGAGTTAAAAGTCATACAAGCACAAGGAGTCTCGCTGCCCTGGATGCGATCTCGAATGTGACTACATCTGAGATCACATTCAGCCCTGCAGTTGTGTTTGTTAGGTTTTTCATCACATAGATCAGATATACTCTAGATAGGAGTTTTTCGTTGAGTTTCTACTAGTTGGATTTGAGTATTTTTGTATACGGAATCAAACAGTTTTTACTAGTGGAAAGTTTTGCCATATTGGCACGTCTACAAGCTTGTTGGCTTGTAGACAATTTTTACTTCGTGTGTCTCTTTATTGTTTTCAAAATTCCGCTGCATGTGATTGTGAATGTGGCCACATCTGCAATCACATCCTTACTCTGCAAAACTTTTGGTAAATATCCGTGCTGTAATTCTTTCACTACATCAGCAAAGGAATGAGGATGGGCATGGTTGAAAACATATAGTTCTATAATTTTTCTTGACATTTGTTTGTTGGGTTTTATTGTTGCTTAATAGCTCTTGTAGTACCTTTTTTAACCCCAATTCCTTGACCTATTCAATTAGAGAATTAAATCTGTTAAGTATGAATCATTATGTTTTTTAACTTCTGATTATTGTTTAATTGTCAAGGGAAAACCAAGGTACGAGCCAGAATGGTGCAAATTTGGTACTCACAAATCGTAAGCTCGTTCCTATAACATTTAGAATTGGAAACTGCTTGTTTTATAGTTTATCAACTCATGGTTATATGAGATAATCTATAGTTCACTTAATGTTGTGTGTTTGTTATACTTTTCAGTTGAAATATTGTCTAATTAGAAGTTGGTACTTCTGGAAGCACGTAGGATTAAGAGGTTTAGTTAAATTGGGTGAATGGTTGATGTTATTTTTATATGTGGTGGTGTTTCCGAATTTGATGATTTGTGCTTTTACGTATTTTGCTAGATTTCAGAGTCAATAAATGATTTTTACTTCTTCTATTTTTACTTTTGCAGGATAAAAAAACAATATTTTGTTTAATGATATACGTGGTTCTACATGAAGAAATGATTTCTGTAATCTCCGCTTGGAAGTTTCAATATTTTGGATCATTTTGAAATTATCAATTTGGTCAATATGGTTTGTTTAATGACTGGTATACAGCCTCTTCGTGAGTTTGTTGTATTCTGATGTGACTATTGAATTCTACATTTTAATTTCTTCTCTTGCGAAATTGACTAATATTAGGATTGAGTATGTGATTGTACAGTCAGTCATTCATGTATGGATTAAGTTATATTCGAGAATATTTGACATTTGCAATAAATTTGGTTTTTTGATTTACTATTGTGTTACATTAATGATTGGATTGGCATGAATATTTCAAAAAAAATTATTCCAGGAAAAAAAACATCAGAAAGAAGAATAATTTCAAGAAAAAAAGAACTGGACGGACAATGGTGATAAATATCTTTAGGGAAAAAAAGTTGTTGTAGATATTGGTGTTGTAAAAGAAGGCCTAAAAGACAATAGTCTTTCACTGTTGTCCTTTTACAAAACGACAATGTGCTTAACCACTGCAAAACTGTTGTATTTTGCGTGGTAGACAACGGTTTTGCAACGTTATTATAACATTGTCGTTTAGTAAAACGACAATGGTGGAAAACCGTTGTCTTTTAGCAATCTCTTTTACAACTCCCGTATCTACAACATTTTTTTCCCTAAAAGACAACGGTGAATCACTGCTGTCTATTAGCGTTTTTCTTGTAGTGTATATCCACCGTCTCATTCCCGTTGCCGTTTAAATAAAACAGGGGATTCCCCATTCCCCGAATATATATATATATATTATGTTTATCTATTTTTATATTAATTCTATTTAGATATATTATTTTATTATTTTTAAAAACAAAACTCTTAATTATTTATAATTTTAATTGTTCTCATTATTTCTTTTATGTATTGGCAGTACTCTTTAAAGTGCTAGGCGCTAGTCGGGCGGCAGACTGAGGCCTAGCGCCTAGGCGGAGCCTAGGCGAGGTTAGGCGGGACCTGGGCGGAGTTAGGAGGGGCCTAATTGGAAGAATAACCAATGCGAACCAGGGGAGGCCTAGCGCCTAGGTGGGGACTAATCGGGGCTAGACGGGGATTTTTAGAATTATTTGAAGTAATTTGTTTAAAAAAATGGAATTGATTTATGTTATTTTATTTATTTTAATTATTTGAAGTAATTTATTTTTAAAAAAATAATTATCTAAAACTACAAAACGGGGAATCGATTCCCTGCAGGGATCTCATACCCCGAATGGGGATTCCCCATCCTCGTCCCAGATACTGAAAGTGCAAAAGAGGATTTTGTAAGTTAAAATCAAAGTGTAGTTATCTCTCCTAAAAAAAAGTGTAGTTATCTTCTTGTTTCATTATTGCATTGTTTCTATCTATGGACTTATTTCATGCTTCTATGATTTTGTATATTACTAATCTCATTTCTTAGTGCCGAGGTTTGTGTTCTTGTTTTATATTTAGTTTGCTTGACATGATTTTGAATAGTAACTAATCAATTGGCCCAATCCCCTCAACGCTCTTCCTAACTTGAAAATTATGTGAGTAGAATTTGTATTCTTTAATTTATTTTAATTCTACTATGATCATGAATAATTTCAGGTGATGTGCTTTCAAATTCATTGCTAGAAGGATTTGGCTTAGAACAAGCTGAGTAGATAAATACCAGTACTATTATAATATTCTATTTTTTTGTTACCTGTGAGTTAGACTAATTAATCTTCTTAAATTTAGCCCTTGTCATTCTTAAATGGATTAACTATATGATTAGTTGGGATTATACTAATTTTGCCTTTTACATAAGGGGTTGAAGGGAACAACATATGATGCTCCTCTCTGCTGGTATGTGCCAGCTAACCGATTTGTGGTATTTGTAAGTAATGTCTTACTGATTGCTATGAGTTTTGCGTGTAATTTGGGATTCATTGTGGTTAGAATAAATTGATATGCATGCGTTAACTGAGTAAAATGGGCCATATTCTTATAAAGTAGAAAAGGTATTACGCTTTGCTCGTTTTGTAGGAATTAAACGATATTTGTAGCATTTTGGTGACAAATCGGAGCATTGCGGTAAAGGACCGCCAATAATCGAGCGAATATATGATGTTTGGAGTCGAATCGAGAAGAAATCAGATGAACCGGGAAAGAAATGGAAAGGAACGAAGAAGATACGCCTTTAGCGGGGGCGCACGGGCAGGGAGTGCGCATATAGCACGGCCCATGCTTGATCACCAAGTGAAGACAAGTCCTACGGCAGGACGCACGACCTGGTCATGCCAGGACGCATACGGCCCGTGTGTCAACTCAACAAAAGATTATTCCTACGGCCTGACGCACGGGCTGGTCGTGCGTCAGTGCACGACCCATGCGTTTGTACGGAAAAGTCAGGTTTTGACAAATTCTAATCAGGTTTTGAGTACTTGACATGAATATTTGCATGATTGAGAAGTCTATAAATATTTGTGAGGATTATTTATCATTGTGGTAATGGTACAAAACAGTCATTTAGAAAATGTAAAGATTAAAAATAGCCATGTTTCGTAGACACATCTTTTTTAGCCATTTTGGGGTGTAAAATGACATCCATACCCTTCTAGCATGTTTGTTTAATATTTTGGTTATTTCTCTCTCTTTCACTTATCTCTATGTATCTTCTTACTCTTTTTTTTTTAATTTTTTTTTGGGAAATAGAACATGTATATTTCATTTTTAAATATGCAATATGGGTGTTGAATTATAGATATCGAAAATATGATTAATTTGATATATTATACATGCAAAACGGATTTAAAAAGAAAAAGTTATATGAATTCAAAGTTTTTTGGAAAAACATAACTGGGTTATAATATGTGATAGAACTGGATGCTGTAACTCGAATTCGATTCACTGTGACTCGAATGAGTCACAGGGATATATGTTTTTGTGCAGTTAAATTGGCTCAAGGGCAAATTGGGTTTTTCACACCCCAAAATGGCTAAAAAAGATGTGTTTGAAAAAGATGGCTAAAAAATATCTTGATTTGTTGGGAATGGCAAAAACAAACCGACTGTTTATCTTTTGTGCTTTTAGGAGTTGGATATTTTATGTTAAGTAGAGATGCTAGCATAGATACAATCAACGTTTTTATATATATCTCGAGAGAGAATAAAATACTTTCGTGATTGTCTTAAAAGGAAGAATAATAATAACTTTAGTTTTGATTAATCAGATAACAAGAGGGATATTAACTGAAATCATAACCCTGGAATCCATTCATCTCCTTGATCTTTCAATCAACTTTTACTTTGTCTTTTTAGGATAAATTCTTGTCTTAGTTTTAGAAACAATTCATCAAATTTCGATCGTCTAGATAAAAATAAGACTATTACAATCTCAATACTTAGTACACTAATTTATTAGTCTCTGTGGATTCGACATTGCTAACCATATTCTATAAACTACACCGTACACTTGCGGTGAAGCTAAAAATAAGGCGAATAATTTTTTTGGCGTCGTTGTTGGGGACTAATTAAATTTTTAGTACGAATATTGCGATAAATAGAATTATTTTTAATTTAGATATTTTTTTTATTGTTTGTTTAATTCTACTTTTACTGTGTTTGACTTTTTTCTTTTAGTTGGTTCGGGTGGTGCATGAACACTCGCTCGAAGCAAAGAGTGTAGGTCCCAAGAGGTGTGAGTGTAAGGTTTAGAAGGGGGGTTGAATAAACCTTACCAACTTTTCGATTTAGTCCTTTTAAAACGTTGAGTTAATACTTCACAATTTGAGTCCTTGATGGACAACTAAGTTAGTTAATCAAGAGTTAGTCACTCAACGACTCGATGGAGCCGTTGATAGAATAACTCAATTTTGTTTTGACTAAAGACTTAACTCGACTATGATATGTTTTCAGCGGAAGACTTAACACCCTTGAATTTGGTTAAGTTTGTTTTAATACTTGGCTTTAGCACTTTGTTGATTATCAATTGGATAGCAAATTTATCGTGAGATATTAAAGTAATATCACGAGAAATTAAAGTCTTTGAAATATAAATGACACAATAAGTTTTTATAGAGGTTCGAAGATGGGGTAATTCTTCTACTCCTCTCTTCTCCAACTCCTGGAGGAATCCACTAAGTATTGATCAATATACAAAGTGGTTATGAGTCCAAATACAAGTCTTGATCACACGGTGACTTGATCCTTTGGGACTCGATGCCCTGAGATGCCTTGGTCACACACATTTGCCTTCTCGTGCGACTCGGCTTCTTCATTGGGCAGTGCTTTGCTACTACAGACCCACTTGCTAAAGCTTCTTGGATTTGATCACGAAGCCCTCCAAAAACTTGAGACCGGTTCGACCTTGAACCTTCCTACAATCCTCGGTGGAATGTAGACCCCTTGATTCTTCAAATGTTTCCTCTTCAACTGATTGAAGTTGTCTTTCCTTCCCAGGTGAGTGTTGGATTGATTTCCTACGTAATGTAGGCTTGAGGCATGAACTTGAATGACTTGAGAATATTTTTGGTTACAAATATTGCTTTTGTTGCTCGTATTTGATTTCTGATTGTCAAGGTAACCAACCTCTTTCTCAAATAGATTCCTCAGCTTTTTATAGTGTTCTTTTGAAAATCTGGCCGTTGAAGAGATAGGTTTATTTTCAAAAGACACTTGTGGTCGTTGGCTTGTCTTGTTGCATTCCTTGGAATTGACATTTCCTCGTATGAATGATTCTTCAGCTTTTCAGAGTTCTAACACAGGTGTAGTGCTTCCCATTGGTTTATTCCTTTTGCACGCTTCTGGGACTGAGCACTTTAAGAAAGGCAGTATGGAGGTATTACTTGTTTAAGTAATTATCTTGACTTACAGGCAACGGATCTCTTCGATTATCTCGACTTGACTACATTTCCTTGACTTCCCCAGGTGACTTCGAGCCAGCTTACAATCATTGGTTGACTCTTCTGTCACTTCAACTTGAGACTTGGCTGTCTTGAGTTGACTTGACTGATACTTCACTCACCAGATCTCATTTGCACCTTGATCGAGTTCTGTCTTCTCTTTTTGCCACGATCCGCCTCGCAATGAGTCTTCCTTCTAGTCTCCAGTTGTCTTCTTGCATGTTCAGGCATAGCTGACTTGACTCAGCTCGACCAGCCCTATCTATTACAATGCAATTTACAACAAAAATGGGGTGCCAACTTTCTATTCTAACTTTTACATTGCATTCATCAAAATCTAAAAATAATTTCCCAACAATATCCCCCTTTTTGATGATGCCAAAACTTAAAACATTCATACAATAATTAAACAGCAAAGATACATACAGACAATGTAGAATCACAGAATGTATGTGTAGAATCAATCTTTTATTGATCATAATATTCTTGTTCTTTACACAGCTGTTTACAGAGTGTATCAAAGCTTAAATAGAACTTAAGGTAATCATGTTGTTCTATATCTACGCAAGTATGGAAATTATATAATTTTTATTCGATGTACTGTAAGACTTACATAAAGATGTATTTACATAGTAAAATACACGAACGGGTGGGACAATGACAACACTTCATCTCCTTTGCCTCCTTATTTCTCTTCTTGACTCTGCCGTCTCTCGACCTTTTCTCTTCTTCTCATCTTGCCGCCTTCTTTTTCTCATAAGCCTTTCGGGACTTCATCTCTTGTTTTTCTTTCTTGTCTTTCCTCCCACAAATTTGAGTTTGTCTTTTATTTTCTTCTTCAATCCTCTTCACATACTCAAAGCATTGTTCTTAGCCACTTGCGGGTTGGCTACTTCGTCGAATCGGCCCAATAGATCCTCATTTCTTGCCTCGGATCTATATACTCAATATTTTTGGGCGGAGGTCTAGGTCTGAAACCTCTTCCTCCACCACGCTTCTTTCCTCTTCCTCTGGGCGTGTATTATCTTTGGGGCCTTCTTTTTTTCCCAGTGAGTGACTAGCAGAGTGACCGCCGATAGTCTTTGCTGTTAGCTTCTTCACATAGTTTGAGACCTTTTTCCCAAGATAAATCCCGGCTTGAGCCATGGACATATTTGCGAAGTAACCTTCAGATGCGAGCGTCTTGAATTCATCAACAAATCTTGGCTCTGTTCTGACATCTGAAATGGTATAGGTGTGTCTATCTATTGGAATGCCTCCATGTTGTTTCGAGAATATCCATAACTCGGGCATCCATCTTTCCTTCCACTTCCTTCATCCCTGCTTCAACTATCTTTCTCTTTTCAAACCATGGAGTGCTGCAGAGTGTTGGAGTGGCGAGTTATTGGGAGTTTTGATGATGATATCAGCTGTGACAAGACCTTGTTGTGGGGTTTTAGCAATCATCAAGGTCATATCTTTCGAACCTTCCCCCTCAACAGATTTTCCTTTCTTCTCTCTTCTCTCTTCCTCATCTGTCTTTCCCTTCACATGCATCCTCGTACCCGCCTTCGATCCTTACAATGCCTTTAGGTATTCCTTCCCCTTTTTCGGCATCATCAAAGAAGAGAGGAACCCCTGGAAACAAGCTAGCAATCATGAAGTCTAAGCGGCTAATAGCTGAGTTATGCTTCGAATCTGCTGCGGAGTATGCTGCACGGAATTCAGAGCGGGTGGCGTTGGATTCAGCTGTTACCAGCTTCATTTCAGCCATGAGGAGGCTAAACTTCCGATCCATGTTCTCCTACGCGCAGAGCTCTTTCTTATTATATTCACGCAGGTTTTGCATCTCTCGTGGTGTGAGATTCATGCATTCGTTTGATGTTCTCTTGCATTCTTGTCTTCGCATCAGCATTCTCAGCCCGCCAGACTAGCAAGTTATTGAACAATATCCTAATATATCGAGCTTGCTCTACGCGCATTGTCTGTTGTTGTTGCCACCATTCCGGATCCCGACAATTATGCCGCAGATCGGCGAAGGTTTGCGTCTCGTTATCCGACTTCATGTCCGGTGAGGCCTGGTGCCTCTCTATCTTTTATATCTCTGCAAATATGGCCTTGAAAACTTCCCGAACCTCGGCTATCAATTTGCATCTCGGTGGCGGCCGGCAGCGTCAAAGTCAAAGTCTACTAGGACGGATGGTGTCCGTTGGAATAACAGGATCAGTTTATGGAAGCGTTCTTGATCTCTAGGCGATTCTTGGGGAAGGTCGGTACTTCCGGAGAAAAGGAAATGATTCTACAAAGCGGATCATCACGGCAACGGGAATCGCTCAATGACAACTTGTGCTCGTGAAGTTCCGGTGGAGTCGATCTGCTGCAGCCTTGGGAGCCTGTGTAGTTGACTCTGTTTCGATTTGTAGGCATTTGTGAAGTTGACCCGACTTGCGAGCCTCGCCTTCGGTCTGTTTGGTTTTTCCACATGAGTACTGGTCCTTGGCCATATCAGAAGCGTCATCGGACGATGATGAGATTTCCATGGGTGGCTCATCATCAAAGATAAATGTTTGGAGAGTAGCCTTAAGGTCAGGCTTACTCGTGCTTGGAAGAACATCCTCAGCTGAGTCTTTTGGATTGGCAATAGGGGATGACTCAGCTTTGTATTCACCTTTAGATCCCAGAAAGGATGTTCTGTGCGTCCGTCTTTTGGGAATCGTGAAGAGCACTTATCTCCTTTTCAGATGGATCATTGATAGTGGGAGGGATGTTTTGTGCGTCCGTCTCTTTACCCCGGGAAGTCTCAACCTCCCGTTGGCCTTCATTACCTCATGTAGTCTCAACTGCAGCGGGGCTTTGGACAGTCCCTTCGACAGTGTCAGCTGTCTTGGGGTCTTCTGAGGTGGCATCCACTGGAGTCTCAACCCCATGGATTGCACTTTCATTGCCCACAGTGTTAACTCCCGGGCGATTCCTTCTTGTGCCTCGACCGCACCAGCGGCGTCATTGGCTTGCAGAGCAGTTGGCACTTCAGCTGAGACAGTCTTAACTCTCTGAATCTCGTCAGTGACAACTTGTTGTGTATCCGTTTGTTGTTCCTTCTCCACTTCGCCTCCAAGATTCGTTGTGGAGTCAACTGCAGCATCCTCCGACCTTGTTGCACTGGAGGGAGTTTCCCCCTCAGCTGGCACACCAGCTGAGTGACTTGGAATGGGGTCACTCGTCTCCAGACTCCTGGTTGTTCCCTTTGAGTATTCAGCCGTTGGGGCAGGTGGTAAGACACCTTCATTAGGGGTTGGATCGACTGGGGTCCCACAATCCCAGTTTCATCGCCATTTCCCTTATCACTGTTTGCCTATTTTCTTAGCTTCACCGCAAGTGTACGAATCAGTTTATAGAATGGGGTTTGCAAGGTCGAATCCACATGGATTAATAAATTAATGTACTAAGTATTGGATTATAATAGTCCTATTTTTATCTAAACAATCGAACTGTGATGGATTGGTTTTGTTAATACTAAAGCAGAAATTAATCCTAAATTATCAAAGTAAAGAGCGATTAAAAGATCAAGTATGGATGGATGGATTCATGGGTTATGGTTTCAATTAATATCCCACTTTTATGCTCAAGTTAAACATATTCTTCTATATAGACCAATCACCAAAGTAATTTACCCCCTCTCTCGAGATGTATGTAAAAGCGTTGATTGGAATATCTATGTTAGCATCTCTACTCAACAAGAGATATCCAACTCCCAAAAGTTCAAAAGATTAAAAGATCTCACAAATATTCACAGACTTCTCAATCTTGCAATCTATTTGTGTCAAGTTTAGATCAAAGGCCTTTTGACAAAACAAGAATTAAAGCAAAGTACTTGAATAGAGAAAGAAAACATTAACTTCAATTATCCTTAATGATCACATAAAAGTGTTTATTAACCTACTCCCAAACCCAGGAATCACAAGATGTTTAGCCAGACATTGAAGATAAACAATACAAATTATTCATAATCAAAATCTAACTAATTGAAATAACGATACGATGGAATGAGTTATTCGGGGATGATGACGATCTCTCAATATATCTTCAATCCTCGAAGGTGTGGTTGTGATCTTGATCAATCTCTTGAAGTTTCTGGTGGAAAACAGCTCTTTTCTCTGGTTTCTAGGGTAAAAATCAGCGTATCCTTGCTTGTGGCCGCCCCGGGTCTATTTGTAGTTCATTCGGGTTGAAACCTAGTTGAAATCGGATGAACCTCTATTTTTCCCGTAGCGAGGCACGGTCGTGCCCCTTTGGCACGCCCTTGCCCGTCTTGGTCGGGTGCCGAACAACTTGTCAAATTTTCTCGAAGAGCACGGGAGTGCCATGTGTGGCACGGGCTGCCCGTGCTTTATAGCCGAACCTTGGGTCTTCATGTGCGGGTTGAGCATGGGGGTTGTGCTTAGAGGAGCACGCCCTGCCCGTGCTCACCTGGAACAACACACACTTAGACTATTTTCTTCCATTTCTTTCCCGGTTCGTCCAACTTCTTCTTGATTCGACTCCAAACTTTGTCTCTCATGTCAAGTATTGGTGGTTGCAATGCCCGAATTGTTGCCAACATGCTACAAATATAGATAAATTCCTACAAAACGAGCAAGGCGTAATCCTATTCCACAAAACAAGAATAATACCCAATTTACTCATATAACGCATGCATATCCACACATTCTAGCCCATATTAAGCCCAAAATACATGCAAAATACAAGTCAATCAATCACTTTCTTTTGAGTGAGCTGGGGAAGTGATGGCAGCGACAACAGTGGCAATATGCTGCACCACTCCCATCGGATCAATCTCCAACTGTGATGTGGAAGATTCCCCTGGTCCTTCCAACAATCGTTGCTCATGTAGGGCCCTGGATTCCCGCATGGCTTGCTGCATCTCCAATGATTAGTTCTGGTGGATGGTCTCTTAGCCATCTTACATCGGGTTGGAGTAAGTTAGCTGGATTCAGTCATCTTGCAGCTGTGTTATTTTGATCAGCTCTCTCATCATCACTTACCGCAGATTTTCCAGTGTCTTTGAGACTCGCTATCTCATCTTCATCTAGACTTATAGTTCCAGCTTCAGCTTCAACATAGGGACTCTTCTGCATGGTTGGTTGATTCAGCTTATCAGTTGACTCTTCAATGTCTTCTCCATTTACGTTGGGTTCATCAAACACCACATGAATAGATTCTTCTGTAACCATTGTCCTCTTGTTGATCACTCTGTAGGCTTTGCTTTCAGCTGAGTATCCCAAAAAGATACCTTCATCAGCTTTAGCATCAAAAGCCTTTAAATTGTCGTTGCCATTGTTGTGGATGAAGCATTTGCATCCAAATATTCTAAAATATGCAGCATTTGGCTTTCTCCTGCCCAAATCTCATAGAGAGTCTTTGTATGCATTTATCATGCATCTATTTTGAGTATAGCATGTTGTGTTTATTGCTTGACCCAAAATCTTTTAGGCGATCCTGCATTCACTAACATGGTCTTTGTTGCTTCTTTGAGAGTTCTATTCCTTCTTTCTGTAACTCCATTCTGCTGTGGAGTCCTTGCTGCAGATAATTCATGACCAATACCATTTTTAATACAATACTGAGTTATTATACCATTGACAAACTCAGTTCCTCTGTCAGATCTTATTTTGATAATGGCTTGACTCTTCTCATTTTGGATTCTCTTCATCAGCTGTGGTAGTTTCTGCAGAGTTTCTTTCTTCTTACACATGAATATTGTCCATGTATATCTTGAGTAGTCATCTACTACCACCAAGGTGTATTTCTTCCCACTTATATCTTTGGTTCAATGGACCAAATAGATCCATATGTAGCAGGTGCAATATTCTTGTTGAAGATGGACATGTCTTTTCTTTGAATGATGATTTGATCTGTTTTCCCATCTGGCATACACCCATATTGAATCCAACATTGTAGCCTTTGTCACAGAGTTGACTTATGCTTAGCAAGTTGAAATTGAGGCATCCAACATATGCAACATCTGTAATTTCTAATCCATTTTTCTTGATGGATCCAATGCCTTTTATTTCTCCTGGAGCTTCATTTCCTCCAAATATGACTTTTGCACCTCTAACCTCCTTGAATTTTGAAAGATTTTTCTTGTTTCCTGTCATGTGTCTGGAACAGCCACTATCCATGTACCAGGTTCCTTGGCACTCAGATGCTCCTTGAACCTGCAATCAAAGAAATTAGGTTTTAGGTACCCATACTTGCCTGGGTCTTGAGGGGTTAGTATTATAAGATGATTCAACCAACATATATCCACATGATTTGACTCTAAGAGGTCGCCATCTATCAGTGCCATAATCATAATTAAATTTTGGCAAATTTCTTGGGGGTTCTAGGTTCATACAGCTGTCTCTTTTGTGTGTATGCCTGTGCATGTGTTTTAGCAATTGCCTTCTTTGGGTAGTTGTGATATCTCTGAGTGTAGTGCCTAGGTGCATATGTGTGCTGATGATAGCTCTTATGCCTTTGGAATGGCCTTTGCTGAATTCTAGGCCTTTGCCACTTAGGCTTATATTCCATGGGTCTTTGTTGATAGTTCACATTATTCCAATCAGCTTGGCTTGTGTACTTTCTACCATTCCCATCATATGTGTTTCTTTTATAGACCTTATGGGGCTTTTGGTAGCTTTGTTTCTTCTTTACAGAGTATCTATTGTTTGGAGTTTGCTGAGGAACTCGGCTGGATTTCTTCTCAGTTGTCCTCTCAGCACACTCAACTGGTTGTTTTCCTTTTCCTTTATAACCAAGGCCAGTTTGCTTGTGATTGTGCTTTGGAATAAATATGTGTGCACCATTTGGAGTTTTGGATTTTAGAGATGCTTCATTACTTAAAGATCCTTTTTTCAAAATCACTTTTGGAGCTTCACATAGTACAGAGGAATTAAATCCTAAGCCTATCTTATCTCCACATTCTCTTTGACTCATTGTAAGATCATCCAAGGATTTAGATGCCTTAGTGAATGAGGCAATCACATTTTTGAGGTCATTCTCCCTCTTTTGTATAGCAGCTATCTCTGCTATTAACTTAGCATTTTCAGCCTTTAGACTTTTATTCTCATCGCTATTTGACTTAGAGTACTCGGCTCCTTAGTCATTTTGTGAGTTTTGGCTCTTGAGCAGTTGTTTTCCTCATTTAGTAGTGTGTGTGAGGATTTAATGTATTCAAAATCTTTCATCATTTTGCCTAATAAATCATAAAGATCAGTGGGTGATGAAGTGTGTGTGTCACAATCACTATCACTAGTATCTGAGTGTGATGAGTTAGAGTGTACCTCATCTTCTTAGTCAGGTTGGTTTTGTTCTTTAGCCATTAGAAAGATCAAGACTTCTTCTTCAGAGTCACTTGAGTAGTCAGCTTCACTACTCTCCGAGTCTGCTGTGTCTTTTGACTTGATTGTCTCAGCAGTCTTTGCAGTCAACATTGCCTTTCTCTTTTCTTGTCTTCTTTCTCTGAAGACTTTTCTTTCCTCTTCATTCCTGTATTTGTTGACTACAGGATATGGGCAATCAATGGCATAGTGACCGGGTTGCCTGTAGTTCCAGCATAGATTTTCAACTTTTTGATCAGTTCTTTCCATCCTTGGATTGTCAGTTCTTTGATATTCAACTTTTTGATGCTCTGCTCTCTTGGTTGGCCTATCTTCCCTAGACTTGGAGGGAGCTGAGTGTCTTCTGGAGGATTCACCTTTGCCTCTCTTGTAATTATTGTTGAAGAACTTGTTAAACCTTTTAACCATCAGGGCTATCTCCTCTTGGTCAATGACTTCTTTGACCTCAGCTCTCTTGCCATCCTTAACTATTAAAGCAGTTGTTTTGGGCACAGCTGTTTCTTCTTGGTCTTTTCTTGTCAGCTCAAATTCGTAGGCTTTGAGATCTGAGAATAGCTCATGGTTGGATGTCTTTGATAGGTCCATGGAATGTCTCATGGCCATGACTTTCATATCCCACTCAGTTGGGAGACTTCTTAGAATCTTCATACACATTTCCTTTTGTGTATATTCTTTTCCAAGTGCAGATAGCTCATTGGTAATTTCTGTGTACCGAGCATCCAGTTGATCCAAGGTTTCTCCTACAAACATCTTAAAGTTTTCAAATTTTTGTACAACAACAGATAGTTTATTTTCCTTGATTTGCTCTGAGCCTTCACAAATCAAGGTTAGCTTGTCCCAGATTTCTTTGGCCGTTTTGCATGATTTTACTTTGTTGAACATGGCTTTGTCCAAAGTTTTGTAAAGAATGTCCTTGGCCACATTGTCCAAGTTATATCTTTTCCTGTCATCAATTGTCCATTCAGCTCTTGGTTTTTCAACCATCGCCGATGTCCGGGAGCAAAGATCCTCTTCTCCTTCAGCTGCAGCTCTCCTTGCAGTTGTGTTCACTTTTCAAATTTGGAGTGGCCCATCTTCTATTACTATCCACATTACTATCCAAATTTGCTTCCATGATAATAACTTTGTTGAATAAAACAGTTTTGAAAGATCAAGTGCTAAAGCAAACTTTGAAAAATTTGGAGATCTAGTTCAGTGACCAGTGCGGAAGGCTCAATGAACCAACCGCTCTGATACCACTTGTAGGTCCCAAGGGGTGTGAGTGTAAGGTTTAGAAGGGGGGGTTGAATAAACCTTACCAACTTTTCGATTTAGTCCTTTTAAAACGTTCAGAATTAATGCTTCATAGTTGAGTCCTTGATGGACGGCTAAGTTAGTTAATCAGAGTTAGTCACTCACATGACTGATCGATTTGTTGATAGAATAACTCATTGTTTTGACTAAAGACTTAACTCCATTTGTGATATGTTTTAGTGGAAGACTTAACACCCTTGAATTTGGTTAAGTTTGTTTTAATACTTGGCTTTAGCACTTTATTGATTATCAATTGGATAGCAAATTTATCAGCAGATATTAAAGTAATATGCAGAAATTAAAGTGTTGAAATGTAAATGACACAATAAGTTTTTATAGAGGTTCGAAGATGGGGTAATTCTTCTACTCTTCTATTCTCCAACTCCTGGAGGAATCCACTAAGTATTGATCAATATACAAAGTGGTTAATGATCCAGATAAAAGTCTTGATCACACGGTGACTTGATCCTTTGGGACTCGATCGGAGATGCCTTGGTCACACTGGTGGCTTCTCGTGACGACTCGGCTTCTTCTTCAGGCATTTGCATTGCTACTACTGCCCACTTGCACAAGCTTCTTGGATTTGATCACGAAGCCCTCCAAAAACTTGAGACTGGTTCGACCTTGAACCTTCCTACAATCCTCCGTGGAATGTAGACCACTTGATTCTTCAAATGTTTCCTCTTCAACTGATTGAAGTTGTCTTTTCTTCACAGGTGAGTGTTGGATTGATTTCCTTCGTAATGTATGCTTGAGGATTGAACTTGAATGACTTGAGAATATTTTTGGTTACAGATATTGCTTTTGTTGCTCGTATTTGATTTCTGATTGTCAAGGTAACCAACCTCTTTCTCAAATAGATTCCTCAGCCTTTTATAGTGTTCTTTTGAAAATCTGTTCGTTGAAGAGATAGGCTTATTTTCAAAAGACACTTGTGGTCGTTGGCTTGTCTTGCTACATTCCTTGGAATTGACATTTCCTCGTATGAATGATTCTTGACTTTCGAGTTCGACACTAGGTGCGGTGCTTCCCATTGGTTTATTCCTTTTGCACGCTCGGGGTGAGCACTTTAAGAAAGGCAGTATGGAGGTATTACTTGTTTAAGTAATTTTCTTGACTTTTGTGCAACGGATCTCTTTCAGTTATCTCGACTTGATTGCATTTCCTTGACTTCGAGTCAGCTTCCAATCATTGGATGACTCTTCTGTCACTTCAACTTGAGACTTGGCTTTCTTGAGTTGACTTGACTGATACTTCACTCGATTGTATCTCAGTTTTGCACCTTGATCGAGTTCATGTCTTCTCTTCTTTGCCACACACTCATTTGCCTCGCATGAGTCTTCCTTCTAGTCTCCAGTTGTCTTTTTGCATGTTCAGGCATAGCTGACTTGACTCAGCTCGACCAGCCCTATCTATTACAATGCAATTTACAACAAAAATGGGGTGCCAACTTTCTATTCTAAGTTTTACATGGCATTCATCAAAATCTAAAAATAATTTCCCAACAAAGAGAATTAGCACCATTCATACCGAAGGTTGAGGCTTTTGCAAGGCGACTTAGTGCAACTACTAAGCAGGTAGAAAAACAGCAAGATCATACTATGGGGGATGTAGAAGATAACAGCGGAGGTAATAACGGAGCCAACAACGGGATCAACAGGGTCATTAATGAGTTACTGCTACCAGAAGTCCCGGCAGTCCAGTAGCAACCGATTTGCGATTACTTTCGCCCATAGACAAATCGTAACTATGGTGGAATCGCCAATGTCCCGATTAATGCGAACAATTTTGAGCTGAAGCCAGCAATGATTTTGATGGTCCAGCAGAACCAGTTTGGGGGTTTTCAATCCGAGGATCCCAATTTTCATCTTGCGAACTTCATGCAAATTTACAACATGATTAAGATGAATGGGGTAACTGGTGATGTTATATGTTTGCGCCTATTCCTTTCCTCTTTGAGGGATAAGGCTAGAAACTGGCTAGGCACGTTAATTCAGGGGAGTGTATATAATTGGGACGAGTTGAGTCAGAAATTCCTGTTTAAATTCTTTCCACCAAGTAAAACACTGCAGCTTAAGAGTGAGACATGCAGTTCAGATAGTTTGACTCTGAACCACTATATGAGGCCTGGGAGATATTCGGGGATTTATTGAGGAGGTGTCCGCAACACGGGTTTCTAGAGGATCAACAGCTTTGCTTCTTTTATAACGGGTTGATAGGACAAACTAGGTCGTTTGTCGATGTCGTAGCAGGAGGCGCTTTACTGGCTAAATTTCCACAAGATGCATTCAACTTTTTGGAAGAGATGGCAATGAATAGCTATCAGTGGCCCTCCGAGAGGACAAATGTGAAAAGGGTAGCCGAAGTCTCTGATTCGGGCCCAATTAAGGCATTGACAACTCAGATGACGAATCAATTGAGTGTATTGACAAAGGGTCTGAAGGATATACGGGTGCAAATAATGGGAGAGTTCCTCTAGATCCCATGGAGGAAGTAAATTATGTCAATAACCGAAATTTCAACAATTACCAGAACAATCAGACTCCTACTCATTACCATCCGGGTTTGAGGAATCATGAAAACTTCTCCTATGCAAATACGAGGAATGTGATGCAATCACCACCGGGGTTTAGTGTGACAAATGGTGTTATTAATTCTGAGGCTAAGCCATCTATGGAGGACGTCCTCAACGCATTTATGAATGATACGAGGAACCGATTTAGTAAGGATGAGACCAAGTAGGATAAAATTGAGAATCATGTCACTCAATTGGCTAACACCATGTGTTCCCAAATGAAAATTCTTGAAACCCAGATTGGCCAATTAGCTACGATAGTAGGTGGACAACATTAGAAAGGTCAGTTTCCGAGTAACATTGAGGTAAATACGAAGGAGCAGTATAAAGCCATTCGTCTGAGGAGTGGAACAGAATATGAGGGGCCGAAAATACCGGAAAGCACTAAAAATACGCAGGGATGTACGACCCGTGCGCCACCGCACGGGCAAGTCGTGCGTGGTACAGAGAAAGCAGTTATCAGTCCGGGAGACGCGAAAATGGATGCAAATGGCAATGTTGAGGCCGAGGAAGGAGTTGAGGGTCATATTGATGAGCAAAAAGGGGTTGGAAAGCTTAAATCTTCTTCTAACTCTGATTTTTATAAATTTACTACTCCCCTTCCTTTTCCCCAATGATTTCAAAAGAAAAAGTTAGATGCGCAATTTGCAAAATTCCTGGATATATTTAAGAAACTGCATATTAACATACCTTTTGCAGACGCATTGGAGCAGATGCCCAATTATGCTAAATTTTTAAAGGATGTCATGTCTAAGAAGAGGAAGATGACTGGTTTCAAGACAGTCAATCTGACGGAGGAATGCAGTGCCATAATTCAACGAAAACTACCTTAGAAACTAAAAGATCCGGGGAGTTTCACTATCCCTTGTGCAATTGGTGGTGTTTTCTTTAATAAAGTACTTTGTGATTAGGAGCAAGTATTAACTTGATGCCCTTGTCCATTTTCAGGAAACTTGGATGAGGAGAGGTGAAGCCGTCTACGGTCACTTTACAACTTGCGGATCGATCACTCATTTATCCGAAGGAAATCATCGAGGATGTGCTCGTGAAAATCGATAAATTCATATTCCCTGTGGATTTCTTAATGCTAGATATGGAAGAAGATCGCGACGTTCCTTTGATACTTGGGCATCCATTCATGGCTACCGGGAAGGCCTTGATAGACGTGCAAAAGGGAGAGCTCATATTACGGGTTAATGATGAGCATGTGTTATTTTCTATCTATTAGCCGATGCAATTTCATAATAGTGTTGAGAATTGTAATTTCATAGATATAGTTGAGTCTTGCATTGATGATTACATAGACCATACATTGTCTCAGGATGATTTAGAGTTTGGTTTAACACATTCGTGTTTGACGTCAAGTGTAATGCTTAATTTCAATAATCAAGACTTGTATGACTATGTTTGTGCTTTAGATAAAATGTAGGAGCTACCGAGAAGCGCGAGAGGCAATGATGTGAACCGCAGCAACAACTGTGCATACGAACCAACAACAATATGTTGTTAACCCAAGATCTTCACTAGTTCGGTTAAAGATTGGTGGAAACCTCGACCCGTTGCTTAGCGAAGCAAGAACCTCGTTATGCGAAGACGCCACAAACAAATGCGGAAGTTTATTTGATAAGTCAGAATTCGCAACAAGATGAACAATCTTGAAGCTCTTCGAAAAACCCAAAGGGTTGGAGAGAAAATATCAAATCAATATTCAATATCAAAGTTGTTGTGAAAAATAAACAAGTGTTTGCCTTATATAGGCGACTCAAAGCAAACCCTAAACAAACTAGAAAGGAAAATAAGTCCAAACCCAAAAAGGAAACTCAATCGCAGTCAATATTCACGTGTGGGCGAAAATACGCGTCCGGGATTTTCGAATATGTTCCTGGAGTCTTCATAAAGGTTGTGGCCCTTTCTCTTAGCTTTCCATAGCAACTTGAATCAGCCCAATACCAATTTTGTATAGAAAGTTATGGCCCAAATACTAACCCTGCCAGTGCTGAAAATTATTGACACGCTTGGACGTTTTGTTTTTAAGGAATCCTTTTGATGTTCGACCGTCAATGCTTCTTTTCGACACATGATTAACTAATATGACTCTAAACTCAATATAATTAGCCTCTAACATCAATTTGGCCACTCAAATGACTCAAAACAATGGAAATTAACACATAATCTATGATAAACAAATACAAGAACTCAAGAACTCAATTACATAGTCTTCAAGAACTCGAGATAACTTGCATTTGGTGTTGCCCGGATCCTTCGTAGATGGATTCTCATCATTCCACTCCTCTTAAAAGGGATTTGTCCTCGAATTCAAACATTGGACCCCAAAGGTTGAACGATCATGTCAATCCTCCCGGATCAAATGTTAAACGACATGCACATTCATCCGTTTTTCCACAATCCTGTAACCAAGAAATAATAATACAAGGCAAAACAAAGATAAAAGTGTTAGAACATGAAAACTTAGTCCTAGTATCTCTCTTCTCTTTTGCCATGAATATGGATTTTTCCTCGAATTTTACCTCAATGGCCATTACCCCCATGTTTTCGGCCCATTCTAAATTATTAATCTTCTTTTCTCGGCCATCACTCGAATCTCACTTCCACCCTTGGCCGAACTCTCAATTGTTTTCTCACTCAATCTCTCATTGTCTTCGGCTTCATAATTTTTGTTTTGCACACCAACCAAGTTTTTCTCATCTCATCGCCCCACCAACTTCAATTTCTAATGAATTATCAGATTCAATTGTTGGATCGATACCCAACATATCATCAAAATCCAATGATAATAGATCTCTTTTCACCGGATAGAGTACTTCAGGAACATACTCCAACTCCGGCTTTAAAATATCTATCTCTGGCTTGACAATTTCTAATCTTGATTCGACAACTTCTGGAACTTCCTCCAACTCTGGATTGATTACCTTTACTGAGGTGTTCTCCGTGGTTTTAAAAATCGACGCAAAACGCAGATCATTGTCAACAAAATCCCAAGTGTTGGTACTAATATTGGAGGTTTTCTTTGTGACACCCCTCCTCTTGAGGTTGCTCAACTTTTGTACCCTTCCAACCAAAACAAGTCCTCCTTCTACCCGGGCTATTATTCAGGTCTCCCTCAATGTACTTATTAAATTCATCATCTAACTCAACCAGATCTACACGCCTTTGTCTTCGCAACCTGGTCTCCTATTTTCGGGTACTACTATATTCACCCGGCTCCCCATACATCTCTAACATCATCTTCTTCACAAGACTCTCAATTACCTCTATGTGTAATTTGTTGGTCAGATCCAACGGTTGTCTCTTTTCTTCAAACATGATGTATAAACAAGTGCAATAATACCAACAATAATCTTAAAAACCAATCTCACGCTCCCAACAAATCACGAAATTAACTCCCTCACTTTCTTTTATGCACGCGGATTACGATTTTTTTTTACCCGCTAATTTTTTTTTGTGCAATTTTCCATTTTTTTTTGTAACCTTTGAAGAACTAGGATTTATAGATAACAAAGAAAATCTGAAAAATAAAAGAAAACAAGGATAGATTTAACCTTGCTAGATGGCTCTGATTACCAACTGATGTGAACCGCAGCAACAACTGTGCATACGAACCAACAACAATATGTTGTTAACCCAAGATCTTCACTAGTTCGGTTAAAGATTGGTGGAAACCTCGACCCGTTGCATAGCGAAGCAAGAACATCGGTATGCGAAGACGCCACAAAAAATGCGGAAGTTTGTTTGATAAGTAAAAATTCGCAACAAGAGGAACAATCTTGAAGCTCTTTGAAAAACCCAAAGGGTTGGAGAGAAAATCTCAAATCAATATTCAATATCAAAGTTGTTGTGAAAAATAAACAAGTGTTTGCCTTATATAGGCGACTCAAAGCAAACCCTAAACAAACTAGAAAGGAAAATAAGTCCAAACCCAAAAAGGAAACTCAATCGCAGTCAATATTCACGTGTGGGCGAAAATATTTTGAATATGTTCCTGGAGACTTCATAAAAGTTGTATCCCTTTCTCTTAGCTTTCCATAGCAACTTGAATCAGCCCAATACCAATTTTGTATAGAAAGTTATGGCCCAGATACTAACCCTGCCAGTGCTGACAATTGTTGACGCGCTTGGACGTTTTTTTTTAAGGAATCCTCTTGCTGTTCGACCGTCAATGCTTCCTTTCGACACATGATTAACTAACATGACTCTAAACTCAATATACTTGGCCTCTAAAATCAATTTGGGCACTCAAATGACTCAAAACAATGAAAATTAACACCTAATCTATGATAAACAAATACAAGAACTCAAGAAGTCAATTACATAGTCTTCAAGAACTCGAGATAACTTGCATTTGGTGTTGCCCAGATCCTTTGTATATGGATTCTCATCAGGAAAAAACACGAAGAAAAAATGTGTGAGAATCAAGTCTGCAGGGGCACATGACCCGTGCGTTGGAGCATGACCAGGTCATGCGCAATGCCGTAGCAATTATTGAAAACCCTAAAGAACGCACGACCCGTGCGTCTGAGCATGACCAGGTCGTGTGTGATGCCGAAGAAACCCCTGTATAGAGTGAAGGACACACAACCCGTGCGTCTGAGCACGGGCAGCCCGTGCGTGAGTCTGAAGCATCCAATTCGAAACTAGAACTCAAGCCATTACCCGAGCATCTCAAATACGCATTCCTTGGGGCAAACAACACGAATCCAGTAATCATATCATCCCTTTTAACTTCAACTCAGCTTGATAAATTGCTTAGGGTTTTGAGGAAATATAAGTCTGATATAGGTTGGTCGATATCTGATTTAAAAGGCATAAGTCCATCGATTTTCATGCATAAAATTCGAATGGAAGATGTTTATAAACCTTCAGTGCAAAACCAAAGACGATTAAACCTTATAATGAAATAGGTTGTTATGAAGAAAGGTTTAAAATTGTTAGATCTTTGGAATTGTATATGCTATTTTTGATAGTTCTTGGGTAAGTTGATGTACAAGTGGTACCAAAGAAAGGGGGATTATTGTAGTAAGAAACGAGAACGATGAATTGATTGTGACTAGGATAGTTCTTGGGTGGTGTATATGCATTGATTATAGAAAATTAAATGATATGACTCGTAAAGATCCTTTTCTCCTCCCTTTTATTGATATGATGTTAGATCGTTTGGCGGGATTTGATTATTATTGTTTTTCGATGGTTATTCAGGTATAACCAGATCATGATTGCACGAGGAAGACCAAGAGAAAATAACATTTACATTTTCTTATTATGACACGTTTGCATTCGCATAATGCCATTCGGACTATGTAATGCACCCGCGCCTTTTCAGCGATGTATGATGGCCATATTTTATGATCTTATTGAGAAAATAATGGAGGTTTTCATGGATGATTTTTCTGTATTTGGAGATTATTTTGATCATTGTCTTGATAATCTTTCTCTAGTTTTTCAGAGATGCGAGGAAACTAATCTTGTTTTGAACTGGGAGAAGTGTCATTTTATGGTACGAGATGGCATTGTATTAGGCCATCGAGTTTCTTCTGCAGGTTTAGAAGTGGACAGAGCAAAGATTATAGCAATTGAGAAACTCTCACCTCCAACAAATGAGAAGGCAATTAGAAGCTTCTTGGGGCATGCTGGATTCTATAGAAGGTTTATTCGTGACTTTTCTAAAATCACCAAACCTTTGAGTCATTTATTAGAAAAATATACTGCTTTCAATTTTTCCAATGATATTTTGCAGGCATTCGAGATTTTGAAGAAGGCATTGGTGACAACACCGATTCTAGTAGTTCCGGATTGGAGTCAACCCTTTGAGCTGATGTGTGATGCCAGTGATTTCGCAGTAGGGGCCATTTTGGGTCAGAAAATGGATAAATTTTTTAGATCCATCTATTATGCGAGTACAATGTTAGACAGTGCCCAGTAGAATTACACAATCATGGAGAAGGAAATGCTGGCAATTGTTTTTGAATTCGATAAGTTCCGACCTTACTTGATTGGAACAAAGACGATAGTCCACAGAGACCATGCGGTGATTAAATATCTATTCGACAAGAAGGATGCCAAACCGAGACTGATTCGGTGGATTCTATTATTGCAAGAATTTGATGTGGAGATTAGAGATAGAAAGGGTTGTGAGAATGTGGTAGCAGACCACTTTTCCGGATTGGAGTGCAAAAATGATGAGAAAGAGGGTGCAGATGTAATCAAGGAGGAGTTCCCCGATGAGCAGCTCTTGCTATTACAGGGTAAATTCCCATGGTATGTAGATTTTGTGAATTATTTGATAGCGGAGTCATGCCTCCGGACTTATCCTCTTATCAAAAGAAGAAGTTCCTCCATGATATCAAGTTCTATATGTGCGATGACCCTCTTGCTCTTTAAGAGGTGTGCGGAGACATGATCATCGAGAAAATGTGTGCCTCAAGAAGAGTGGGAGGGAGTTCTACAACAGGTCATTCTTCACCTTCCACGGGGGTCATTCTTCACCTTACAGGGGGTTACTTGCCTAGTTTGTATAATGATTATTATTTGTCCGACAGTGTGACAAAGGCGGACGGGGAACATTTCTAAAGGCGTCATGAGATGTGACCAATGTGATGGAAGTGCTTTTTGGTTATACTTCCTGGGTCCCTTTCCAGTTTGTATAATGATTATTATTTGTATGTGTCGATGGGTTGAGGCAATTGGTCGTCACGCAGGCTAACGATGTGATAAGGTGCGAGAGCTTTGACTAGCGATGGGGGAACATTTGAACAAATTGATGTGCGTCATGAGATGCCATACCATGACCAATGTGATGGAAGCAAATCTTTGAAAAGACAAAGTGAGCAAGGATTGGATTTTTGATAATGTTATGTGATCGCATTCAAGACAACGGGCACATTCCTTATTAGTTGGTATTCGAGAAAATCGGTCCCTTGCCCGTGGAATTAGAACCATTTTAGGCATAAACAATTTTGACTTAGGTTTTTTTGAATGAGATGGAAGAGTATGTGGAATGATCGGATGATTAAGATGATTAAGAAAAGAGAGTTTTTATCGGGTGAACAAGTTCTTTTGTACAACTCGCGTCTTAAACTTTTCCCCATAAAACTCAAGTCTCGGTGGTCGGGGTCGTTAGTAATCAAGAAAGTGTTAAATCCTCCAGGAATAGTGGAATTATCGGCTCAGGATGGGGCGACATTCATGGTGAATGGCCATAGGATTAAGCATTACTTTCATAGAGATCAAAAGGAAGAGGTGGCATGCCTCACCCTGCGGGAGCCATGATCGAGTTATACAAGCGTCAAGCTATAGACATTAAATTTAGCGCTTGTTGGGAGGCAACCCAATGGTTTGTTGTATTAATTTTCGTTTTTCCCTTTATTAGTTAGGATTTATTTGTTTTCCTAAAAAAATGAAAAATTAGGATTTTGGTACGGCACCACACACGGGCAGGGCATGCACCATGCGCACGGCCCGTGCGTGCCTAAAGGTTTCGAAAAATTCCTAAGGCATGAATCACAGGTAACCCGTATGCGAGGCGCACTGCCCGTGCGTCTGTCAGCTGATACATATATTAGGTCGCGAAATAGTCTGTTTTTTTCACTCTTCAAAGCTCTCTTGCGCCTAATTCGAAAATATCTCTCACCCCACTTCTCCAATATTCGATTTTACATGAAAATTTCATTGAAAAGACAACACCCACACCACATTGCATTAAAATCTTGCTTTAATTTTGTCTTTGCTTGAGGTTTAGTTGGAGAAACACACTAGGGCTTACAATTCCTTCTCTTTGCAAGTTCTTCGGATTTTTGGTAAATTTTACACGTTTTATTCGAATTCTTGTTGAATTAGCATCGGGGGTTGTTATATGGAGCATGTTGTACTTGAATTGTTTTGATTAACTTGAATTATTCTATGAAGCATATTATCGAACACCTTGTGGGCTTAATTGAATTGAGGCATATTTGATGAACTGATGATGAATCTTGCATGAGCTTGGACGTTTAGGGTGTTAGTGGCTATGGTTCTCTACAACTGTATTGTTATTTAGGCTTGGGAGCTTAATGGTTGATTAAAATTGTAGGGAAGAGACATTATGCCTTTTATGAATTGTTGGGCTTGAATTCATTTTATTCTTGTTATACTTGGCATGTTCAGAATCTCACATATGTTTTGTTAGGTACAAATTTGATCTCATGGCCAAACGAAGAAACCAACAGGGTAGGGGAGACGCCCAAGGGGGGCCGCAGCCGAAGTCGTACCGCAAGAAGTGAACCCGGATAGCCCCGTGGCTTACGGGGTTGTTCTTACTGAAGCCAGTGAATTCAATGAATTGGAGCGATGGAATAAGCTGGTCACCCAACCAATAGCACCGACGCGATACCCCGATGACGAGTGTACCCAAACTCTTGGGATACACGATGATGTCTGGCAGTTATTTGAAAGAGTTGGGTGGACCGTTTTCATGCGAGGGAAGTGGCCGACTTACAAGAAACTCACGCTCGAATTCCTCAATACAATTGATGTCTATAAACAGGGAGGAAATTACGAGCCCTATGAGGTGCATTTTCAGTTGGGCAACGAGTGGAGGCGCTTATCTATCGCCCAACTCAATGTCATTTTAGGGGTGCCTACTAATGCCCTTTACAAAAATGCGGAGCGCTATAGCCAGTATGATTTCTGGTGATTATTAGTTTAGATGCCGGAGACAATCCCCATGCTCTACAAGGCACGCGCGGCTAAAGCATCATCACTCTGGAATCCGGTTTTAGGTATATTCAGAAGGTCATGGCTCACTCTGTCTTTGCCCGGCATAATAATAGGGGTATGCAAGTTTGGGAGCTCTATATACTGTGGTGTATGCTAACCCGTACCCCCTATAACAGAGCGACCCATTTTGCGCAACATGCTGAATATGTGGCCAAGCAACCAAGTGGCATGATTTTGATTGGAGGGATGATCACTCCCATTGCTCGGCATTTTAATGTGGATTTGAGAGGTTTAGAACCAATTGAGGGCAGTAGGAGGATCAACATGGCAGCCCTACGCCAAATGAAAATTATTACGGAAGAAGAGGACATGCACCTCTTCCAACAAAGGGTCGGACCCGCCTTCCCACTTCCTAACCTGCCACTCACGACTGTGGCCAATATGAATGATCAGGCCAATTACTTTGTGAACTCCGAGGCACATACCAGAGTTATGGAGGCCATGATTGCGCGAAAAAGGCAAAGGATCGCCAGGTTGCCTGATGAGGATGATTTGGTAGTTGAGGCGATGGAGTATGACAGACAGGAAAGGGGTTTCGAGCAAGGGTTCCACCAAGGGGTGCCCGACATACCTGAGAGCTCTCACCAGGGTGAGGAGTGCGGGGGGGCAGATTACCATGATAGATTATTTGCTCTTGAGGAGAGCATGCGGCAGCACCGGGATGACTTCCGGCAGCACCAGGATGAGTTCCATACTTTTAGGACGGAACAAGAGCAAAGGAGCATAAGCAAGCGAGAATAGAGGAGCTGGAGATGATGCGGATGATGCATCAGATACACATGTGGCACATCTCCCAGGGCTACTTTCCGCCGCCACCCCCGCAGTGAGTCACGTCCATTCCACACTTTTCTTTGAAATTCTATCTTCTTTTCTATGCGATATAATTCCATTTAAGTTTGGGGCGAGAGATAGTTATTTTGATTTGAAGGGTGTGGTGAAAAAAAAACAAAAAAAAAATTTGCATTCATATAGTTGCATTTAGAGCATGTAGGTTGCATTGCATTAGACGCATGTTTTCAGTTTTAACACGTTTATTGCTTTATTAAGTCTTTAGGGAGTGAGTTGACTGTTTTTGTGGTGTTTGTTGTGACCTTGGGAACATATTTGAAATAGTTTGTGTTGTTTTGAATTGGGTGTTGAGTGTGAGTTGATCGTGTTGAGAATAGATGATATGGAGCATGTGAATATTGAGAACATGGTTGTTATGCTTTGAATTACGCAATTGCAAGCCTGTGAGCTTTGAGCCTTTATTGCTTTCATATTATGCAGTCTTGTTTGTTGATTGAGTGTTTCATTCATGTGGTTTGAATTCTAGAACTTGCTCTGGTATCTCTGTCAAAGCCACATGTTGTATGTGATTTATGAAAATGATTTAAGGCAATTTTTGTTAAGCCTTTCAAGCATTTTGCCTACCTAATGACATTGAATTCCCTAGTAAGCCAATTTGAGCCTGTTGCGTAATTTTTGATAGCCACATTTCAAGCCTTAAACTTGATATATATGTTACCCTAGACTTGAGCATATAGCATTGAGTAAGGGGATTGAATGAGGTTGAATGGGAGGTTGTCAAGAATTTAGCTAATTGTGCAAGTGTTGGTTGATTGGAATAAAAGAAGAAAGAAAGGATGAATACTCATGAAAGAGTTGAAAAAAAAAGAAAAATAAATCGACTTTATAGATGAGTTTGCTTTGAATGAAATTGTAGGCTGGACTTTGTGATGTGAGGTGAAAGAAAGTGAAGTCTATAAAAGAAGAAAAAAAAAGGGATACAAAAAGTTGATAAAAACGAGAGGTGATTGGGGTAGCATATTGGATTTGAATGAAAATAATTGATTGAATGAAAGATGTGCTTACCAGTCTATACGCTTGAGTTTGAGTCACTTTTTCCATATTTCCCCACCCTAACCAAAGAGCCTTCATTACAACCAAATGAAAAAGTCCTTTTTTATTTATGAATAGCATACATTCGAGTGGCGAAGATGTGAGACGATTTGCAAGTTTATGGTAATTCTTCAACATTGATGTGATTTAAGTGTAAACACGTCCCTTATACACTTGAGAGGAGAGTATACACTTGATCTGTGAGAGTCGTGATTCGAAGCATTTGCCATAGTTTTAATTGACATGTTTTATGTGTTAGATGTTCGAGGTTTGGTTGATTTATTGCTTGACGCATATGGATAAACGGCATGAATTTTGATGTGTTGTTCTTGATTGCCCTTCATTACTCCCATTTGTGTTTTATCTTGTTTATAAAGCGTTGACCGGGACTGTCAACAGTTTAAGTTTGGGGGTTTGAATGGTATGAGTTTTACATGTAATTTGGGCTTAATTTTTGTTAGAATAAGTTTATATGCATGCGTTAACTGAGTAAAATGGGCGATATTCTTAAAAAGTGGAAAAGGTATTATGTTTTGCTCGTTTTGTAGGAATTAAACGATATTTGTAGCATTTTGGTGATAAATCAGAGCATTGCGGTAAAGGACCGCCAATAATTGAGCGAATATATGATTTTGGAGTCGAATCGAGAAGAAGTCAAATGAATCGGGCAAGAAACGGAAAGGAACGAAGAAGATACGTATTTAGCAGGGGCGCACGTGCGTCTATAGCACGGCCCGTGCGTGATCACCAAGTGAAGAGAGGTCCTTCGGCATGGCGCATGACCTGGTCGTGCTAGGACGCACGGCCCGTGCGTCAATTTAGCAAAAGATTATTCCTATGGCCTGACGCACGGGCTGGTCGTGCGTCAGCGCACGGCCCATGCGTCTGTGCGGGAAAGTCAGGTTTTGACGAATTCTAATTAGGTTTTGACCCAACAGGCTTATAAAAAGAGACGAGGCGGCCCCAAACAAAGACATGCTGATTTTTGCCCTATAAAGCAAACAAAAAGAGCAACCTTCTACTGGAGGATTCGAGAGATTGATCGAGGTCGCAACCACATACTTGAGGATTGAAGATAGATAGAGAGATCATCGACATCCCTGAGTTTTCTCATTCCATAGTATCTTTTACTTTCGATTAGTTAGACATGAACTTGAATAATTTGTCTATGAATTGTTTAATTCCCATGTCTGGCTAAACACCTTGTGATTCTGGGGTTTGGGATTAGGTTAATGCATACTTTTGTTTGATGTTTAATTGCAATTGAAGTTATTATTTTTAAACCCTATTCGAGTACTCTATTTTATTTCTTGTTTTATCAAAAGGCCTTTGGTTTAACTTGTTTTGATGTATTGATTCATAATTCGAGAGATGAGTTTCAATACTAGATCTTTGAGTAGTTGACATGAATATTTGCATGATTGAGAAGTCTGTAACTATTTGTGAGGATTATTTATCTTTTGTGCTTTTGGGAGTTGGATATTTTATGTTGAGTAGAGATGTTAGCATAGATAATCCAATCAACGTTTTTATATACATCTCGAGAGAGAGGATAAAATACGTTCGTGATTGTCTTATAGGGAAGAATAATAATAACTTTGGTTTTGATTAATCAGATTCAAGAGAGAAATTAACTGAAACCATAACCCTGGAATCCATTCATCTCCTTGATCTTTCAATCAACTTTTACTTTGTATTTTTAGGATAAATTCTTGTCTTAGTCTTATAAACAATTCATCAAATTTCGATCGTCTAGATAAAAATAACACTATTACAATCTCAATACTTAGTACACTAATTTATTAGTCTCTGTAGATTTGACCTTGCTAACCATATTCTATAAATTACATCGTACACATGCGGTGAAGCTAAAAATAAGGCGAACACTTACCCTTCTAATCATTTAAATCTCCCAATATCATGCCTTTAGAGCATATGCGAACTAACAAGTGCATTTGATGTGTGCCAGTGATGTTCGAAATAATAGCTTGAGTAGTTCAATCCTGATGATTTGAATCTGCACAGCCTTCCGAGATTTTTACGTGCTTGGATGATTACTTATATTGCATTAAGATGTATTTGACACGATTTAGTTGAAAAAGAATTTTTTAATGTTAGAGTTTCTCATACAACAATTTATCTGGTGGGATTCCATTTAATATTAGTTATCTATGAATTGTTGCCTGCAGGCACTTGCAGTATTCTAAGTACTTTATTTGTTCTTGTGACATGGTGGTGTTACTTTTTGACAACTGAGTTCCAACATATTGAGTGCAACAATCTCACCAGTTCCCATATACAGAGAAATTGTAAGTAATGCAAGTAGGGGTGGGCATTCGGGCTTGGGTAGTCGGGTCCCAACCCGACTCGATCGGGTAATAACCGATTGGGGCGGGTATTTTTTGAAAAAAATCGGTTAGCGGGTACCCTGATACCCGAACTTAATAAAGCGGGTCGGGGATCGGGTAGTGTAATTATCACCCGATTACCCAATAGGGTACCCGCTATTTTTAAAAAACAGAACAAAGAAAAGGGGAAATGGTTGAGGCCAAGCTTAAGTTATGTCTTCACTCTTCAGAATCTCTGATTTTAACTCTCCACTTCACGGCGTGGCAGCAGCGAGCCTGACTAGGAAGTAGAAGGTAAGCGACGACGTGTTGTTTTTGTGTAATTGTATGGTAGAGAAGATGGTTTATGTAATTATGTTCTTGTGAGTTGTTAGAAAAAGGTCGGGTAGCCTTTGTCTTTTTACCCACTAGCCTTTGTCTTCTCGAGTTTTTTTTTTTAATATATAGATTAATCAAATTGGGTGCCCAAACCCATGTGATGTTACTTTAGCCGACATCATACTTTTTTTTTTTTTTTTTTTTGGGGAGGGGCTCAAGACCTTATAAGAAGGAGAAAAGTAAAAATTTGGTACCCGAAACCCGATCGGTGGTGCACGGTTTTTCGGTGCGAAAAGTCGGGTATCCGATATTATCGGTCGAAGACGGTAGCTATATTTGCTACCCAATAAATTCAGTGCACCGGCCGAAAACCCGAATACCCGACTACCCGACCCGATGCCCACCCCTAAATGCAAGTATGCTTATTTAGGATAATTAGATGACTTTTTTGCCTTTATACGTCAAACTTTCATTTATTTTGTGAGTCTACAAAGACATTGTTCCAGATTGAGATGAGTAAAATTTTTGTTATACCATTGTTTTTTTTTTCACTATATTATATGAAATTAATAGTTGTTCCATGTCTCTATTTGCCTTGGGTTGAACTCTCATTATTATTCCACGAGAATTTGAAGTGTGAAACTCGTATACAAGCTTAGACATTTTCTCTTCTAGTTAACTTTTAAGAAGAACATTTAGTCATGTTGATTGTTAGATTTTATTTTCTATGTATGTTGATTTCCACGGAATTTGAGATGTGAAGCTCTATATACAACCATAGACACTTTTTCTTATAGTTAACTTTCCTGAAGACCATTGAGTCTATATTGATTGTTAGATTTTCTTTTCTATACATGTTGATTTCACTTGTATCAATTACTAACTTGGTGATCACAAATCAGTAGAGTATGTTTTTAGTATAATATATTTTGTCCATCGTATTTCTCGACTTTTTTAGTCTTTAAATGTTATTGTTTGCTACTAGCACGAATGCTTTTGTTTTTTGTTTTTTAATTTCTTGTAGGTTGATTCATAAAGAAGAAAACAAGAATGGGAAAGTAATGGTTGGATGCAGCGGATGGTGTGGGAAAGTGTGGTTGTGTAGAGTAATATGTTTTGCTGGATTCTCTGCGAATACTTTGGAGGTTAGTAATAATACTCTACGTGAATATGATGGTTGCAAAGAAAAGACGTCATAATTTGTTTTTCCCTCATAATGGAATTAACAATTTTCTTTTCTTATAACTCAGCTTTCAAGTTTACGTAAGTCTATTTCACGCTGTCAAAAAATACATCAAGATAAGCAATGGAATAAACAATTTTCTTTGTTTATAACACTTTTTAATTGTAACGTTTTACTAGAGAGAAAATGTAAAATTACTATTTGGCCCACGTGCAAATAATTAAGAATTTAATTATTTAAATGATGAATTTTAAATATTTAATTAATGATTTAAATAAATAAGTTATCAGATAAGTCTTAACTGACTAGATAAGAGGTGATTTCTGTTCCACCTCTACACACGTTGATAGAACATGTCTTGAGAACATTTCTGCCAGAATAATTATTGGCAGATAACTACTATCAGAAATCGGTCCTCTCTCTGCCTATAATAGAACTCATTCATAACTGGAAAATAAATCACTGAAAAATTATTGTTATGTGGGATTAACAAAGGCCAAGAGAGAGAAAGTGGTTTCTTCCATTTTCAACAAAAGAAAGACATGGCTTCTCAAGGTTAGTACCCTGATTACAAATTAATTGTGAGAATTATAAAGTTAAAGATTCGGGATTCGATTTTTGTTTCTTCGATTTTATGTAAAATTATGCTTAAATGTGGTATCAAAGCCTGGATTTAAGAACTCATGATTTTCCAGTTAATATTATCTAGTGCCTCATTTGTCGAAAGTTTTCTGCTACAAACTATGTTGATTTATGAATTTCAATATCATTGATATTCCGCTGGAGTTATTCCTTTTAATGAAAAGTATGATTATTCTCATATATATATAATGTTTCCGCTGCAAGTTACGGACTTGATGACAATTATGCTAATTCAATTTGATATGGGCCTAAAGTATTTGAGTAGTCAATTTTCCACATGAAATTTCCTTATGAATATTTATCTCTGCAGATTTTGTTTTATCCACAACTCCCTTATCATGATTGAGATTCTTTAAATTTCTCATATATTTAGCATGTGAAAATACTGAACTTGAATTCATATGGCTATGCATGATTGAATCTTGTAATGATGAGGACATGCAATGATGCAAGTTTAGATTGTTGGACTCCACTATGCAATATCAGATTAGTTTATATGCTTGTGCTTTTGGCATGAATTGGTATAGATATGTTGTTCCAGATTAAAAGTCTTCATGATTACATTAGTAATGACAGTTAAGTTATTATCTCTTCTACTTAATCGTCATCAGTATTGTTTGAATTATATAAACTGATGATGCTTACATGGCTTAATGTAATGTGTATCATTTATTCATATACATGTTATGTTTATTATTTGATTGCATAATGCGGATATATGTGATGCAACTGTAATTATGATTTCTTCGTAATTCAAATGCTTAGATTTATATTTGAATTTATCTGACAGATGATTAGTTAGCCATCAAAGTGGCCTAACCATTAAGTCTATCTTTTAGTATAGTATTTATTATTTAATATGACGTCTATATTATGAATAATTTGTTAGTCACCATAGTGGCTAAGTTAGAAAGTACTTATAGATGTTAAATTAAATAAATTTTCAATTACCCATGATTATGTGATGCTACTAATCGAAATGGCATGATGATTTTTTGGTGGGTATATTAAAGTTTCATTGATTAGAGAATATTTATGGGACGCCCAAAGGTTGATCAATTATTTTTATAATCAAGAACATAATCGTGGATATATACTTGATTAGATGTGTTTAGTATATCCAAAGATAGCATGCATGTCTAGTTAATTACCAATAATGTGAACTCAACTTTTAGCATCAATTGTGTTAATGTAGTGCATTGTTGGATCACCCAAATGAAAATTTCAATGTATATTTATTGTCTTATCTGAATCGATAAAGTCATCTCAAAGCATTAATGATCAATCAACTATTTTAATTGTAGTACTTATTCCCATTTCTCTTCATTCGCATGCTTCGTCTATTCCAGGTATAATGGGCTTAACTTCTTTGAATGGCGCGAGCAAATCTAATTTCACCTTGGTGTCTTGGATCTTGACTTAGATCTTCAAGTTGAGAAATCCGCTGCTATTACTGACACTAGCAGTGATGTTGCGAAATTTGTCCATACCACATGGGAAAGATCAAATAGACTAAGCCTGATGTTTATGCGAATGAGTATAGCAAACATCAAGTCTACCCTCCTCACACTGAAAATGCTAGGGAATTCATGAAGGTAGTAGGAGAGCGTTCCCAAACTACTGATAAGTCTCTTGGTGGTACATTATTGGCTACTTTGACCACCATGAAGTTTAATGATTCTCGTAGTATGCATGAGCACGTCATTGAAATGACAAACATTGTAGCAAGACTTAAGTCCTTAGGGATGAACGTGGATGATAACTTTCTCGTGAAATTTATTTTAAATTCACTACCCTCTGAGTATGGTCCGTTCCAAATGAATTATATCTTGAAGGACAAGCGGAATGTGAATGAACTTCATGGTATGCTAATTCAGGAGGAAACACGAATTAAGAATCAGGGGACTCATTCTGTTCATCTCGTAACCAATCAAGAAGCCGGTAAGAAAGTCGGAACAAAGAACAGAAAGGACAAGAATGGAACATTTAAAGTGAATGAGTCAACTGCCCAAGTCCAAAAAAAGGAACACAACAACCTTAAGTGCCGTTTTTGGGGAAAGCCAGGACACTTCCAGAAAGATTGCCTAAAACATAAGGCATGGTTCGAAAAGAAAGGAATGATTAACGCTACTTTAAGTTTCTCATAACACTTGGTGGCTTGATTTCGGCTGTACACCACTCACGTTTAAAATACAATACAGGGATTCCTTACGACCCAAACCATAAATCCAAATGAAAAGTACGTCTTTATAGGAAATCGAGTCAAAGCTCCAGTTGAAGCCATTAGAACTTATCGCTTGATTTTAGATACTGGACACCATTTAGATTTGTTTCAAACTCTTTAAATACCTTATGTTACCACAATTTAGTTTCTCTTTCCAGACTTGATTATGTTGGATACTCTTTTAATTTCAGTAATGGATGTTTCAGTTTATTTAAACAAAGTCTTCTTATTGGTTCTGGTGTTCGTAATGATGGCCTATATAAATTTAAGCTTGATAATCTTTTTGCTGAGACTCTTTTAACCCTGCATCATAATTTTGGAACTAAACATGGTTTAGTGAACTGGATGATGTGTGTCCATCATCATTCACCACCCTGACCTTTACTGCTGCAAATTGTTCAGTTTATCATTTTATTTTATCAATTTTTATTCAATAAAATGCATAATTCTTTTTGTTGTCACCAGGGACTAGGGAGATGTTTAAGAGTTCCCAGCTGACTGTTCATGATATTGCTCTGCATTTATTATGCTTCAGAGAATTGAAAAAATTTCACACTGTTGCAACTTCAAGCAACAAAGTGTGCATGAATTGGTAGCATAGTGGCCACGTATGGCTCCGTGTGATAGCTTCCAACAAGGACAAAAATGTGTATGACTTGAGGTACTTCAACATTGCCGAGAATGAGGCAAAGAGGAGGATTGATTAATTAAAAACAAAGTGTAATATTTGCAGTAGTTGATTTTATTTTGATAGACATATCTATTCCCAATTTGTTACTCAGACGAAATATATTCTAGTTTTAGTATTCTAGACTGGAAATGGAGTGAGACATTTTATTTAAAAGTTTTAATTTGGCCATGATCTTGCTGAATTGGGTCCTCTAATTTATGTACTAAAAAATGTCACTAATTTTTGTGTTGGAATTTGTGGTCTAGATTTTTATTTGAGCTAACAGTTTCTGTGCAGGGAGGATGAAAATTGGAAAAACAATTGTATTTAAAAAATAACAATAGGCATCGGTGGTTGTTATGAACTGCTGCCCAAATTAACTTTATGCGTTGGTTGTTTGTGGAAAACGAACGTCTTTGGTGAACATTATGCATCGGTTTTTGCTTAGCAACCGATGCCTATTGTTTACTTTAGGCATCGGTTGAAACCGAAGCCAATACATGTGATTACTAGCATCGCATTCATAAGCATCGTTATTGGAACTGATGCGTAAAGTAGTTTACAATCGATGCAAATGGTCAATTTTGTACTAGTGATCATTAGGTACTTAGGATAACTCTAATGGCGAAAGATATAAATGCTTTGTTTCTCATATAAGTTAATGCTTCATACCTTATTTAATATGAATGTTATTGTTTTCTATTGGGATTAATACTTATCTTTTCGGGAATTTATTGTAGGTTTATTTATGAAGAAGAATCCATGTATAGGATGCAAAGGATAAAGAAATTGGGGAATACGGGTAAATTGGTAAATTGGGTGGTAATGTTGGGTGTCCGGGGGTGCGTTCTTGATATTAGGAATATTATATGTTCATATATTTATCTCATTAGGTGGATGTCAATGTGGATGGGTTTATATTGATGTAATTTCTATTATAATGATATTGACTTCTAAACTGTGTTTAAATATGTTATTATTAGTTTCTCATATTGTTAGTTCATATGTTAATAAATTATGGGATTCAATGATTTGGTTGTTTGATAATTAGAATAGGTTAAGAAATTGCGGGTTTGGAATCCTGTTCTAAAAGTTCCTCCGGCACCATCCTCTCCACCACCGGCATCTTTCTCGCCATCTTTTTCTTGGATCAAGAACTTTTAACGAAAGCACATTTCTGTGCTTTTGGGAGTGTTTGCAAACTCTTAAAAAAAGTGATTTCAACTTCTAGGTGCACAAAACAAAACAGTTTTTCCATCTAGAAGCTGAAAATTGTTTTTCCCTTTGTTTTTTTAGAGTCTGCAAACACTCCTATAGTACAATTCCAACATAGCATACTGCAAAAAATAAAACCTTTGGGCCACATGTATTAAAACATTGGTGTAACTATTTTTACAGGTTAAGGGGGTAGCCTAAGTAATGGTTCTAATCCTATTCAGATACAAATGTGAGCCGAAAGTTACTTTCTTGCTACTCTATAGGCATCAGTGATTACAATTTGGAATGAAGAAAAACCCGTTTGCGCAAATACCTCTCATTCGATATCATCAGAATGCTCTTCAAAATTCTGAAAATTCTAGAATGAAAAACACAAAAATTCAATGCTCTTGGACGCCTAGCCTTGACGAATAAGCCCACGAGCAATAACATTCCTCGCCTCGTTGCAAAGTTCGTCTGGATTGTTTCCTGTTAAAGTCGGGTGAACGATAACTTTTACAGATCCTGGATTTAATATTCCTTCCATTCCAGCAGGCATGATTTCACCTGTTCCAACAAGAGTAATTGGAATAACAGGTACTCCAGTCTTTGCAGCGACACTGAATGCACCTTTCTACAAAATAATCACCCGTACATGGACATAAGGACTTATTAGATAACAGTTAAAAGTAGTGGAAAAAGAAAATATATATATATATATATATATATAGATATGGGAGTGTTTGCAATCACTAAAAGAAAAAGTACTACTCATATTTTGGTAAAAAGATCACTTTTTAGTGTTTGCAAATGCCAACTTATGCTTCTCATTCTACTTCTTTTAATCAGAATCTAAAGCAGATGGTGTTGCTTTAGATTTATGATTATGCTTCTAGTTTGATTTTTACAAATAAATAAGCACTTTTACAACTTTTTCACCAAACACTCTCAACTTCTTATTATCAACTTCTACTCCTATTTGCAAACACTACCAACTACTGATTCTCAACTACTTTTACTTCTGCTACGTTAAATCACTTTTTCTAAAAGCTGAAGTTTTTGAAAAAACACTCCATAAATCATATATTATGACAAGAACAGTTCAAGAATGGATTGCAGTATGGCATTCATACAACGGAGGCCTAAACCCTTGGGACAAAGGTGAGAAAATTCATAAAATTATCATCTTAGCACGCTGCACAAATTTCCCTTCACATCATCAATACAGGATATGTAAAAGCTGAGATTTTTTAAATGCTTATATCCAAATAATCCTTAACATTTCTCAAACTCAAACCAATTCCTGCCCAAATTTCTCAAGAAAAAAAGTCCTTTACAGAAAGCAAAAAATGCTCCATCTTTTAGCAACATATAAGCAAACAATTGTGACTGCTAATCAAGTTCAATCCAACAATTCGTTAGAGCAACAATTTATATGGTAACTGAGGCGAAAATAAATCCTATACCTTAAAAGGACCTAATTTGCCATCCTTACTCCGAGTGCCCTCCGGGAAGAAGAAAATTGATGCCCCCTTCTTGATCAGAGTAATGCATTGTTTAAGGCAGTCCTACATTCGAATTAGCAACAAATTAGAACACCTGAATAGCAAATGCATGTTCCTCAGCGATATTTAAGGAAACCCAATCCGAATCCTTAATGCCATACTTGGGATTATATAGTCAAACAACAAACCAGTTTAATGAGACGGTAACATTATTAAAGATTTGGGATAATTACAAAAATCACCCGAGGTTTGGGTTAGTTACAAAAAAATCTATAGATGTTTGAAAATTACAAGAAAACCCTTGAGGTTTGATTTTGTGTTAAATGTAAGGGGATTTTTGTAATTTTCAAAAACTTCTGAGTTTTTTTGTTATTAGCGCAAACCTCGGGGGTACTTTTTGTAATTATCCCTAAAATTATAAAGAAAAACCGGTACCAATTGACTTCTGCTGTCCATGCGCTTCAAAGGAATTACACCCAGCAAAAACATGGCCCACCCAATAATCGGATAAAGAAAAACTGAAGTCTTGCTAATAAATTTGAAGCTTCTCCCAAGAGTCAGAAGGGTGTATATGTCTAAAAAGCTTTGGTGGTTAGACACATACATAGCTGGGGTGTCGACTGGAGGGAGATTTTCCAATCCCTCATACTCAATCTTGATAAACGGAACAACCGATAGAGACGCCCACGCTTTGGCAACAATATAATGGGCCTTTCTGCGATATCGGTCGAACATGAGCACGAACGGATGCTCTAGAAGCATTGGCACGAACAATATGATGGCAGCAAAAGCGGTTACAGCATAGAAGCAAATTCCTCTGACCTTGAATTCAACCAAATTTCTGATTTAAAGATTAGAAGGAATGAGTGGTGAGATAAAAAATGAGAAATGAAAGTGGGCCAGACTAGTAATATACCTGACAATGGATATGAAGCTCCTGTTGATCCAGTACCAGTAAGTTCGGACCTAATCGCTACGTCTCTTGAAGATTTTCGCCTTCTACGACTCTCATTACTATTGCATGTTCTACTGAACTTCTCTTCATGGTAAAATAGGCTTTGAGTTGGACAAAGAAGTCGCCTTGAACCACATATTGTTTCAGGTGGCAGACCATCTGTGTGAGCAAACGGGAAATGCAAACCAATTAAAAACAATTTTGAAGGAATTACCAACTAGTGCACACATAGTCCCCCTCCCCTCAAAAAAGGAGTATGTGCACGATGCTTTAAAGAAAAAAAAAAAAAAAAGAATACCAAGAAAGTGAATCTGATTACCTATAACCTTGTATAGTGTTATTAAAACAGGTCTTAATAAACCGATCAAAAAAAAAAACAGGTCTTAATAAGGTGATATGGAGAAATTTGTTTTAATGTCGAACTTTCGACCTCTTATGCACAACTAAGGAAGACTAATTTCATGATGAAGTTAATCAGAACCATATAGGAGTATGAATTCTCACCAAGTTAATATCAACCAACTTAGGCACAGTTTGATCTATTACCTCCTCTCAGCCTCTGATTATCATTCTTAATAGATAACTTTCTGAAGATTAACATTTGCCTTGTGCTAAGATATTGTACATTAAATGCATATAAAATTACATCTAACGAGTCACAGGCCTCTAATTTATTTAATTGATGATTCCATATATTATAGTGGGCCAAAAGCTATGTCGACTTGGGAATGGATAACTAGATTTATCTAGCATATGGCAAAATCTGAAGTCTGTAATTGAATAGGTCAAAATCATGCACCCACTACAATTTCAAGTGAAAAGCCATATGCTTCAGTCAAAATGTACCTTGAACGTTACAAAATTCAGAGCCATGAATACATGTATTAGTAACGGTTAACTTAAAAATGAGTCTGCATTAAGAATGAAGGACATTCAACTACGTAGCAAAGGCATATGCCAAGACAACTTGTATACTGAAAATTAGCTTGACAAGCACATATCAAAAAAATACAACTATCTTGTGCACATAAACTCTATTCATTCTGATTAAAAAGTTACCTCTTGATGATAACTACATTTAAAAGTCCCACTAAGACAATCTTGGTCAAATTTAAAAATTGCCACATGAAAATTTCTGGTCAAATGTATACTCCACTCTGTAACAAGGAATTTAGAAATTTAAGTTTCCTCTGTATTCTTGTACCACAAATGTTTTGCTTATTTCTCTAAATAAAACAAGGATAAATCAGTACAAGGATAAATCAGTGTAAAATACTTCACAACTGAGTTTCACTAACCATGAAATGTCTTCACAAATTAGAAATATTTTCGAAAAGGGTCCAAGTGATAAATTTTAAAGATACAAGAACAGTTTCACAAAAGGGCAAGCTTGGTTGCCTCCACATAATTTTCACTTAAAGAAACTTTGGCTAAGTTCACTGGTAGTCTGATTACAGCGGCTTCCACCAGTTACATTTGAAACTTCAATTTGTTTTCCATAATAATGCAACCAATCAAAATTGCATCCTCGTTTAAATTCAAAACTTCCTATCATAGTTTTCAACCGTAAAAAAAAAAGACAACAATTGAAAAACACTATAGCATTAACATAACATACTGGCTAGGGCTAGATGCAATTCAAAGAAAAATGGTGTCGGCAGTATAAAGAAAACGTGCCCCATCTCTGGAAGCTTATAAAAACATAAATCCCTACACTACATCTGTGAAATTTACCAACATATGAATCCTAGCAGATACATCTTATGGAAGAAATCTTGCAACAATTAAATGATGCTCCCAAATAAGACACCAACAAGAATATTACTATTCTTCGAGATCAAAGTGATATTGCAAAGGATAAATCTTGTGTACATGTTAATGAAATGAAAAATTCTAACTCATCCAAAAGAAATTCACTCATCAACATGAAGTGAAAAAACATTAGAGAGTCGGGTGCAGGTCAACGATAAGCATACAGGCACTAAAAAAGAGAAGCAGAGAAATGCAAAAGTAGAAAAAACACACTCTTTCCTGAAAGTGAATAACTTTGTATAATGTGTTGTCTATTAAATTTCTAGACCTACAGGTGAGGTGTCTCAAGGAAACAGTTATAATGAAAAAGTAATTTCGAAAATGCTCTAAAATTTGATCTAGGAAATTTAGCTACAAAACACCTCTTCAAGAGTTAAAAGTAAACAGAGAAATTCACTCACACTTTTTAGAATATCTCTGAATTGGTTGTTTAAGAGGGAAGCAGCCCAAGCGTAATCCATTAAGAGAAGCCAACTGCTCAGAACAATATTCAGCAACAAAACTGTCATCATCAAATGTTGGACGTAATAAGGATATTCAACTAAACAGCAATTATGGCTCTGGATGCCCTCTAGAACTGATGAACCAGACTAAAATCTATATTATTTTACTTGCAGAAATTGCTCTCACCGCATAATTTATGTCTTCTTAATTAGACATTCATTAACACAGATCTGATGTAAGATTTACGATCAAGAAAAAAATCTTTCGGCGATAAACCAAAATTAATCATCTTTAAAGTATATATGAAACTACAAGAAGCATGACAATGTACCTAAGCAACAACTTCAAAACGAGGCACTAGCCGATTCATTAGAAGATCGCCACCGACTCATACAGTCTAGGTATTCATTCTGCCACACTTTCATGGGGTGCTTGCATTCATCTACCGTACGCCAATAACTACTTCAATTACTTTCTTTCATTATCTTTCTTCACTTGCTCGCTTCATATTTCGATGAAAACTAAAAACGTAAAGGAAGAGGACGAGTCGCATCCTCTAATTATTTTCCTCGTTATTCAATTAAGAAAAATGTCTTAGGCACAAAATGATTAATTAATAAGCTTAAACAAAACCTTTTGCGTGAATAAATGCAAATTCCACCAAGCTCAAGTACAGACCAAAACCTGACAGGACCAAGGTAAACATTATATATCGCATTACAGAGAAAACTGAAATCGACAACGCCCTCCCCACACAACCTAGGAAAAACAAGAAAAAGGAATAAAAAAATAAAGTAAAGAAAAAACACAATTCCTTGCTTACGCATCTCTCATCAATTATACAAGTTATGTTGAAGTTGATTTCACACCGGTGCAAATTCAACAAGGTCACAAGAACCACTTAGTGGTCTCAATCATTACATCTCTTCGCATTATGCCCAATCAAATTCATCAACAGACTTAAATTCCTCTTTTCTCGTCAAAACACACTCAAGATTATTCAACATAATATACACAAAATTGCCGAAGTAATTGGCAAATTAGAAGCACTCCGAGTGCAGAATTCCTATGTGTCATTAACAATTTCCAAAAAGAATACCAGTAAATGAATTACAAAAACACTAAAATATAAAGTGGGTTTGATGATTTACTGGTCGATTAAAAGATCCAACGAAAACCCTTTGTTCCCCTTTACCTGCATAAACAGAATTACGCATAAAACAAAATTAAAAGGCAAAGAAAATAAATTCTTTAAATAAACCTACATTTTAAAAACAATTCAAACACACACACATATGTATATGTATATAAACGAGAAATAAAGAGAAAGAGGGTGGGTTGGAGAGGGGAACTCACAGGGATGATGAAGTGAAGAAGAAGAAGAACAGGAGTAGAAATTGCAATGGCTAAACTGAAAGGATAATTCCATTTGCTGGTATCTTTCTTTTTTTTTTTTTCTGTTGAAGTATATTTGATAGATAAGGCTTTGCTTACATTTTCTTTATTTTCTTGCACTAGTTTTTAATTTGTAGTTGCTTCGAGAATTGTGATTTGCGGAACAAAGATGATAACGTCCAAATCACACCACAAAAGGGCAAACAAAAGAGAAAAGGTGTGCTAAATCTAATGAGGGAAAAAAGAAAGTGAAATTCTTTGGGCAGAGGAGATTTGTGCATCACTGACAAAGCGCTGTATTTTATCAAAAAGAACAAATTATCCAATGGATCCAACTCCAATGTATTTTCAAGAGTGCGCCATTAGTCAAATACAAGATGAAGAATGTTTTTATTCAACACTTTTGGTATATCATTGTTCGGGGCAAAAATATCTTTTTATTATTAATATCTAATTTATTAGATTAATTAATTTCCTAATAATTAATGGGCTACATATAGAATAACCCGGCCCAACGAGTCCGGGACTGGCCCACTGGTCACTTTCGCCACACACGCCCACCGCACTCCACTACCGGGTTATATAAAGCCGACATCATCTTCGTTTGTAAGATCTAATTCATAATTCATAACTTTATATTCATTATTCATTTCTTGTCTTATTTTTTCTCTCAGACAATCGCAGCGTCTCGACTTGAGCGTCGAAAGCCTCTCCTGGCAACCCCAGGAGGGCATCTAAGATATGCGTGTGTGCAACAAGTTCCTAGTAGAAGACTTCCAGTTTGGAAGAAGAAGATTAAGAAGACTTCCCGCTTGTGGAGAAGAAGACTTGGACTTAATCAGAAACCTTAACTTAGAGTGATATTCCCTAAAAAACAGCATCATTTTGGTGCCGTCTGTATGAAACAACCAAAACACACGAAGATGCAGACCCCATCTCAATCGCATGGAGCCGGATCCCAAGCTGTAGGCCACGTAGCAGGAGACCAGTAAGAGGAACAACCACCTATAAGACAGGGGAGCAGCCCTCATCCTCCTAGAGGAATGTCGCCCTCACCGAAAGCAAGAGGGGCGGGCATCACCCCCTCGTCCTGAGTGGGCTCCGCCCATTGAAGAAGTTTACTTGATACAAGAAGCCCTCCAAGCCCTGCTCGAAGGAAGCTGCCCCAGCTGCTCTGAGGAATCTTATTGTAGCAGAAACCGCCGGAAGATCTCCCCCAAGCTTCGCCAGAAGCTGAAGACCCTAACTTTGGCGAAGAAGATAAAAGAAATGAAGGACTTGGAGAAAATCAACGAGACCAGCGCACTGCCCTGGATGAGAATCTGAGAATAGAGCCCAGGACTCTCAGTCCACACTTACATGCTCGCAGAAGAGTCGTAGGTGGTAAACATTAGCCAAGGGAGGAAGTTCACTGGCCCATGCCATTCTAGTCGAGCCATTGCCGTCGAGCATCAAGACCTCCAACCTCTTAGAGTATGATGGGACCAGAGGTTCCCCATGAGCACTTAGACAAATTCTATCCGAAGGTGGCTCTCCACGATATGATGGATGCTTCTTCCTGTAAAGCGTTCCAAACAACTCTGATCAAGCGCTCACTAACTTGGTTTGGTCACTCTCAGTTGTATCAATCACTGGGATGGACAAGCTCACTGTTGCTTTCATATGACAATTCTCCATCAGCAGGAAATATACTAGAGACCATTGCTCATTTTATTCAAGTAATTAAACAGAAGGAAAAAGAGATACTGCAAGACTTCATGAAGTGATTCGTGGAAGCCATCGACTCCAAACCGGGAACACCAAACAAGAAGGCAGACCACCGAGAAGACAGAGGACAATCAATTCATTCCAGAGGGGCACCATTCAACAACTCGAGGATTCCCCAAGCTACTCCTCTTGAAGGGATCTGCCCAACAAATAAGTCCGATGGACCCGGGAAGCTCTCTAGCGCCATGAAGTTACTCGGAATGCTCTAAGACATCATACTGCTCCCCGAGCCGCCCGAGACATCCCCGGGCTTCACTAGCTATCAAAGACCCCTCATAAGGGCACCCTACCGTAGCAAGTCGTAGTAGTAGCTGCACGAAGACCCCTCATAAGGGCCCCTGTCATAGCAGGCTGCGACAACTGCATGAAGAATGACCATCAATTGATTGGAATGGATGAGAGGAACAATGGACTGGAGGACAACCATATTCCAGAAAAACCATCACGCTTTTGGAGAATAGGTAGACATTGAAGTCCAACGATGACAGTCACAAATTCCCCTTGGCACTCCAGGTCAAGAGCCATCCACACTAGTCAAGCTACCCTGGAGCAAGCAACTCCTTATAGAAGAGCAAAACTCCCAAGAAACCTTGTTGATGATCCCTTATCAACTGAATAGATGTCCGCAAAATCTCCATTCATTGGAGAAGTACATTCCAACATGGAAGAAGAAAGAATGCTCAGCCCTTTGGAGAAGACGGAGACTCCAACGATGAAAAAAGTTGAACCATGAAGGAATCATCCCAAGAACCCATCGCACATGGAACAAGAAGTAGCTAATCATCGCTATCATTCGCACTCACACAAGAACGCGGTTGCCAGCACCCAACTATGTCATTGAACATTTTCACTTAGCATCCTCTCTAGACAAGGGACTCCCTCAGATTTCCTTTGATCTCTCAAGTTTATTCTCAAGACATTCAAAAGAAATGGATACAGGCCTTGAGGACACTCAGGAGAGCCATGCACAATATAGAGCCTCAAGCCTCCAAAAGTGGAAGCACAATTCATTAATCTATATCGGTGAAACTACTCCCTTGAGATGTCAAGACTTCACATCTCCTGAAGAGCGATGAAAAAAAAGATCCCCAGTGAATACTTGGACCATAATTCTCCAACTAAAGTCATATCAAGACAGACTCACATATTGTGGGAGTCATTAACATCATTTCCAGAAGTCCAGAAAACAGGGACCACAGAGTACACTTCCAACATACTACAAGGAGTGCAATAAAGCCATCATGGGCACCGCTCCCAGGCAAAGGACTCCAAAATTTAGCATAGAGAAGAAGGTTTCTGCAATATTTGGAACACAAGACTACAAGACTAAGGAAGACCACGTTTGAACCAACCAAGTGTTCTCGCACCCACGATTCGGCTAAAGATTGAGTTTCTATCAAACATTGTAATTAAGGAGCCGCTCACAAAAGCCCGCACAAAGTAGTGTGCCACCACATTTGGGCACATGTCCTGGGCCACCCCACAGGAGCTGCATAACAACACCGAATAATGCAAAATCTTGAGGAGGAAGCTCATCAAATCAGTCATTAACAAACTCCGCTAAAGCTCTGCGCTACCATAAGTTGCACACCAAAGAAAGAATATTCATATGATTGGAGTCATCAGCATAACCTCTAAAGGATTAAGGATGTGAAAAGAAATGAAAGCTATCTAGGAGAGACAGTGATAAAGTCCACCGACGAGATCAATTTACCACTCGCATTAGAGATGGACACCCCACACCCTGTCACGAAAATGGTATGTTTCCTCATTGTGGATGTTCCATCTCATTACAACATGATCTTAAGAAGGCCCAACCTAAACCAATTCTGGTCCATCCCAAATTTTTGAAATTTCACTATAAAATTTGAATTATAGTTCATCTCACGCACACGAAACAAAATTCCCACAAAAACTTTCTTGTGGAAAGAGTGAAGGGCGAAAACAAGACTGATTAGGGATATCAAGCAAGATCAATCTAGGAAATGTTGCGTGGCTACATTGAAGATGAGCAAGCTCTCCTAACCAGACAATAAGAGTGCCACACTACTTTAGGAGCCGTGAACCTCGCGAACTCTTGTGTCAAACAAGGATTTTTAAGGCAAGATTTCTCTCCCAAAAAATTTTTCAAAGATTAATTGCGAGAGTTTGTTTGAACCTCTTAAAAAATGAATGACATACCGATAAATTTGCTATTTTACATTTGATAAAGGTGAAACGAAAAATCTCAATGGGAAACTACATTTCAAGCTCTAAATCTCAAACGATCATTTGGCGCAAATTTTGAAAGTTCTCATCAAGCTTGAGCAAAAAAATGAACTGCTCCGCCGCATTGATCAAGAATTAATCCTCGGAAGAGAGGGTCTCTAAAACTTAACATGGATCCTCACAATTTAATTCGAAAAATTTAATCCCTCATTGAAGTGATGCTACTCGCTCTAGGAGAAAATGTGATCCCTCTAGTGATGATGATCATTTGGCGCTCCAACAAAAATGAAAGAGGACGGAAAATGATCCCTCTAGTGGTGATGCTATCCATTAGTGACGCTCCAATCCCTCAGTGATGCTCTACGCTCCATCTTGCTTAAAGAGTTATCTCTCTAATGACGCTACATGATCCAGGAGGAAGAGTTATCTCTCTAAGGATGCTACGTGCTCCAAGAGGAAAAGTTATCTCTCTAGGGATTCTACGCGCTACTAGAAAAGAGTTATCTCTCACGGGAGGGTCCTCATAAATTAAACCTCCTCCGGTGCTCCCAAAGGGGAGGGACTCCCTTACGGGGGGTCCTCATAAATAAACCTCTCTGGAGCTCCTAGAGGGGGGGCTCCCTCATTAGGGGGTCCTTGTAAATTTCCCTTCCTTACAAACATAAGCCACGCAAATGTGCAACGAAAAGAGAGCGAAAAATGCTAACATCAGCGCTGAAGGAATGAATGGCTCCAAAAAAGAACACTAATGTTCTGGAAGGGCGCCCCCTCCGGGCCACGAAATGGCACTCCATGACCTCCATACAAATATCTTTGGCCATTTTGGAAGAACTAAAGCTTCCTCCTATAGGGAATGATCTATCTCCACACAAAATGTGAACAAGTCCCCATGGGCAAAAAATCATAGTCGAATACCACAAATAAATTACAAAGAGGCAAATACGCATAAGGAAAAACACAAATGTAAGCATAATACCAAAATGGTGGAACATCATCCAGCCCTCAGTGGCAATGAAACATCTTCGAGGAAATAACAAGAAAAACATCCAAGTGCAGAAAGAAAGTCGTAAACAGAGTGGCTGAAAACATAAGTTGTCTAGGTCGGAATAACTATCAGATTAATAAAGCATGGGGGGCTCCATTCTCCTCAGCAGCATCAACTCGCCAATCTCACCCTCATAGTCGTCGTTGCACCGACGACTCCCTCGCCAATAAGACATAGCTCTAGGGCCAAATGGGGAATATCAAAACCCATGGGCAAAAGAATAATAGAACTAGAAATCAATGAGGGATGACACACCGGCCCTTGAGCAGAAGTGAAGAAAGGATGAAATCTGAAATCCAACCCGAAATGTGAGAAACTCCGAAAAAGACGGTGGAATACGCAAGGAAGGACGGACTAGGTGGCTTAGGCCGCCCCTCAGGAGTGCATCGTCCCCTGCGGCGCACACCCGAAGGGCGCCCTTACCCATGCTGAGGAGGCGCTGCCTGGCGTCCTCTCCCGCCTCCCAGACTCATCTCCCTCCTCACTACTTGGTGCACTCCACTCCTCACTCCAATTCTCCGTGGACATTTCCTCGACTTTCAAGTCCCATCAAGCCCACTCATTCACAGGAAATATGTTGCTTTCCAAAAAGGTTAAGTCCCTTGGGGACTCGGCACATTCAAGAAACTCAATTCGCGGGCTCCCGCGCTCCAAAAACCTCTCCCCTTTATGGGGACCGCTTCACATAAGGATACACCACTCTATTCAAGAAATGAACTCCCCCATACAAATTACATATTCGCAAGACACTTAGCTGCTCCCACCTTGCAGTCCATAAACTAGATCAAGACAAGTCAAACACAGTATCATATTAGCCCCTGCACTGCTCCATACTTTCGCAACACGGCAGCTGGGGGGCTTATGTTGGGGACAAAAATATCGTTTATCGCTAATATATAATACAATTTATATATTGGATTAGTCTTATTAATTGCCCAATAGTCAACAGGCTACATATGGAATAACCCGGCCAAATGGATTCAGGACTGGCCCACTGGCTACTTTCTCCTACACGTCCCACGAGACCCATTACCCATGTATATAAAGGTTTCTCCTATTCATTTGTAAGTATCTAATTCATAATTCCTAACTTCGCATTCAGTATTCATTTACTGTCTTATTGTTTCTTTTGTACACTTACTGACTTGAGTGTTGGAGGGGCCTCCCTGGGCGACCTCGGGGCCCATCTAATATTTGCGAGTGTGCAGACAAGTTCCCAGTAGAAGACTTCCACTTTTGGGATAAGAAGATTAAGAAGACTTCCCTCTTGTAGAGAAGAAAACTTGGCACTACAAGAAATTAGAGAAAACATAACAAAAGAATTCGTCATATAAATGTCTTTTTTTTAAACCAATTTTAGTAATTAAAAATGATGTCGAAAACTGGAACTAATGAGCAGTTACTTACCCTTAATTTTAAAGTCAATGGAACTAATGAGAAATTACTTACCTTTAATTTTAAACATTTACATACAAAGAGGAAACATGAAAATTGACATTGTTTATGCCAACTATAAAATCGGAAATCCATACTAAATGGAAAAGCCCATTTATAAAATATTTGTATGTTTGCAATTATTTTTTAAAGTGTTCTAAAAGTCATTTTCTTGCTAAAAAAATAATAAATATGGATAGTTCCAAAAAAACAAAAACCTAATGTTTGGACTAATTACAAAATAATCAAAAGTTTTAAAACTTTTAAAAAGCCCTTCAATTTGATTCTGCCTTAAATTTAAGGGAGTAATTGTAATACATTTTTAAATGTTAGGGGGTTTTGAAATATTTTTTTGCTTATGAGGGTAACATATAAAATGAAATCAAACCTCAAAGGTTTTTTGTAATTTTCAGAATTTTCAGGAGTTTTTCAATTTTCCACAAATTCATATTTATCGTCATTATTACAAATTTTGTTGACGAAATGAATTTTTCACTAATATTTTGCCGTAATTAATGACAAAATATGTTGTGGTCATGAAATAACATATTTTGTGACATCAAATGCCACCAATTATTATCATTTTGTCATTAAGACATTTTCCTCCAAAGTTTTATTGCGAATTCCGACCTTTTACAAATAACTATGACACAGTTCAATTAATCGTCATGAAATATGCAAATTCATGACGAAATGTAATATTGATAGTGAAAAAATTAAATGGTTTCATAAAAGAGTATTTGAAATGACACAAATAACTTTGTCATTATTAATTAACAAATAATGATAAATCTTTATGCGTGCCAAAAAAGAAAAATGTCATAAAATATGTCTTTGTTGATGAAATAAGAGTGTCACTATTTTGTTAGAGTGAAAAATGACAAATTATGTTTTTATCATTAAAAGAAATAATTCGTGACACTAAATTTCATCACCAATTCGTCATCGTAATATTTTTCGCCAAAATTTTGGTGTCAAATTCCATCTTCTATGAAATACAGTGACGAGTTTCAGTTAATTGTCATAAAATTGGCAATTTAGTGATGATATCTAATTCCAATAGTGATGAAATTAAATGGCGTCGTAATAGTGTACTTTAAAATGACAAAAATAAAAGTTGTCACTTTTAATTAACAAATAATGAAAAATAGTTAGGCGTTGAGAAAAATTTCATCATAAAATGTGTGATTTCTTGTAGTGTGGGACTTTATCAGACATCTTAACTTGGAGTGATCTTCCCTAAAAAGCAGCATCAATTATATAATTTTTTTATTAAGATTTATCGTGAAAAGAATGGCTTTAAAATGAATGCTAATGAAAGTTGTACAGCTCACTCTGAGCTGTGGTAATTCAAGCTCAAATATCTGACACGGTAAAAAGGGTTAGAAAGGTCCCAAAGTATCCCCAGGAAACTCTCCGAAATAATCCTAAATGCAGTAAGTTGTCAGCAGTAAAATTGTGTTTAATAAAAAGTCATGAAGGATGAGCTATTTATACTTTGGACTGTGGGCCGCATGTGCTGAATATAACAAATTGGGCCTCTAGGGCCTGATAGTATTAGTTGAGCCTCATGCTTGATGCGATGAGTTGGGCGTCATGTGTCTTTTTTGTTGATTTGACCAAATTCATAATTTTTATGGGATGATAATTTATTAAAATAAATTAAATAAATGAAATAGGGAAAAACCAATTTTACCCCAACAAAAATATAGAAACAAATAATGTACTTTTTTTTGATAGCACATATAATACTGAAGATAAATTACAAAATCTACTTTTGAACTTTAGCTTAATTACACAAGATAGTCAATTATTTTTCGAAATTACAAACACGCATTTAAAGTATTACAATCCATTGAGGATTGTATTTATTTAACAATTACCCACGTACTAAAGGTACAACTTGTAAATTAGAAACAAACTTGAAGGGGGATTTAAAATTTTAATAGATAGTTGGATTTTATAGTTAAATAGAATTTTAAGTGTATTTTTTTAACTAATCAAAATATTGATTAAGAGAGCGTTAGGAACAAAGACATAAGGAATCACGACAAATTGTTAAAATATGGCACAATCCATGAAAAATTGTTCAAATAGAGCGTGACGGAAATAAATAGTTATTTTAAGTGGTGGCACAATAGCATAGTGCGTCAGGGATGAAACTATATTGTGCCTGAAATTAGTACTGAAAATTACTTCCAGACATTACAACAAATTGCACCTGGAATACTTATTAAAATGATTTTCCATTCCAGGCGCAATTAACTTGATGTCACGGTCATTTTTTTAAGCGAAGGATGAGCCTTTTTTTAAATGAAAGACTAAAATTTGACAAACTACAATATTAATTCTCCGATAAATGTCATAACAAACTAGTGATGCATACATAGTTGAGTGGGAATAAGTCAATCATAATATCTATGTCCACCGGTGACACATCTTGGTGGTTGTCTCGCTTGTCTACTCCTCCGAAGGCCGTAATCTACATAATTATCATTCCGCTGGTTGGAGATAGCGGATGAGCTTGGCTCCCTGTTCCTGTAACTCTAACCAAATCACTAGGAAACATAATAGGGGATTGCTGAAAATTTGGACATGTAACTCCAGATGAGTTATGTTGTCTAGTTAATGGATACTCCATATAAATACTTGTGTTAAGCAATGACGTAAAGATGTGAACTGGTGTGTGATGAAATCGTCGTAATCTATGCTTTGAGGTATGTTGACGCCTTGAGTGCTTTCCACATTGTAGGATGTCTAATGTATTGAAGTGGAGGTACTTGTACATAGGATGTGATAATGTTACATATGGAAACATGTGAATAATTAAACATAATTGTATATTGATAAGATTAGGTGTAAATGTGGATGAATTTGTTATATATGCTTGAGGGGATACAAATATGGGAGATGCCTCTGGAGTGGTAGAGGTCATGTGTGCGCTTCGTGCCTGAGCATGCTCCTGTGAAGGCTTCTTTGTCGATGGAAATGGCTCCGGTGGAAGCAATCATGGGAGACGTCGTACAATAGTTATCTCCTCTAAAGTCATACCGAATGTGATCAATTGATTGCGGGTCATAAGCACTAACATTTCAAACAGTAATCCACAGTTGATCAAGTAAGGTACAGTGGGAACACACACATGAAAGTATCATTACACTATATATAATGTTATGTAAGTGCGTAATAGTAATATTAGTAATAAATTACCATGGCATCCCGAGCTACAGTGCATGATAGTTGATACTCCACCGTCATATTCAAATTTTGGGGAGATATCATCTGTGGGTAAATGAATGCACCATTTTCTAATATCCATGCATTGTACTTCAGCCATTACTTATATCATCACCTTGGATGACGGACTAGTGTGCCAGCCCAGTACTAAACCCAATGCAGAATGAAACTTTGGCCAATCCCAACTAGGGCGTCTCTTGCGAGTAATGCCATGAAGCGAGACATGTGATGCTAAGAGGACATTAGGAATATCCCGTCTCAGTACTCACTTTGTGTGGTGAAACTCTACTATGGCGTAGTTTATCAGAGGACACTAAAATCTCCACAACTTAAAATTTCATCATGGCTCAAGCCCTATTATCTGATGAGCCCATGTCATATGGCTTCCAAACCCATTGAAATACATACAACTATGAATTAATATATAATAAGACTTAATTCATATGCTATAAATACATACGCGTCTATGTGAATCAGTCCATCATGTCCCAAATGATTCATATGTATATAAAGAAATCTTGACTGTGTTGATCAATATTTTTCTTATTGGGTTAATTATAAAAAGTATCCTCGAGGTTTGTACAAAATATTTCAACTAAGTTTCAAAATTAAAAATAATACACGAGGCTTGATTACATATAATGTTTACTCAAAATGTTACTTGACCAAACAGAATTTGCTTAGGCCATCAAAACAATTGACATGAAATTCCAAAAATACTCCTACATTACTATTGTTCACACATTATGAGAAGACAAAAATGTCTTTTGGCTTCATAAAAGATTACAAAAAACCACATGCTAAGCTGTTACACCTTACAAAAATAACCTTTAGTTTCAACATAAACTACAACATTTCCTATAAGTTGTCCATAATTATCAACTAACATCATCCAAATTCAACAATCATATGCGCGCATATATAGTCCTATGAAAATGAACTGAAACTCATTTATGAATTTTCCACAAATTACACAATGTCAAAACCCTCCATAGAATCGGATAAGTACCCCCATCTGGTGACGAAGAAAAAATAATTTCCATCCTTATAGTTTCCATAAACTAGAGAAAATATCTAAAATCTCTGGGTTTATAAACTAGATTAGGGTAATTTTGTATGTCCACTTTCCTTGTTTCTTTTTTTTTGGAATTCTATTAGGGCTATTATCGACTTTACATATATTTCGTTAGTTTTACCGTTGGTCCTCAAACCTCAGGGGTAGAGCTGTAAAACTTTTTGGGCTGAGCCGGGCTGGCCCACCAGGTCAAGGGGAGAAATCGGGCTATGTTGGGTTGGCTCGACATTTTAGGCCTGATTTGGCTCGGGTTTTTTTGGATTTACAAAATCACAGTCCACCTTATCATCGGGTCAAAGCGGGTTTTTGACTCTACCAATGGTATTTATAATTTTAAAATTTAGTTTTTTTAATTACCCAAAATTTCTAGTATTTCTTATAATTAATCATCTCTCATATATTTTTCTTAAATTAAAAATGAATGAAAGAAAGATGAGCCACCTAATTGGACCATTTGTTTGTTAGTCTATTCTTTCCTAGTTATCAGCCTTTTCACGCTTTTAACCTACTTTTTCCAAACCCCACAAAACTTTCCATTTTTTTGATATCTCTGTTTTCAAGCTTACGCATGAGGACATATTGTTGCCACCAAGGCGAATCGTAGGATATGCACGATCGACCCGGTGTTGTGGTGGAGTCACGACGTAAAACCAGGTCCTCCTAGTTAGAGAAAATAAATATGTTCGATTCCCTTAAATCTAATAATAGTTGACCTCCCCCTGAATTGAAGTCATACAGATGATATTCAGTATGAATACCTACCAAATTATTACCGATTGACATACATATGCCCCAAGGAGCAATTTAATGGAGTATGGTTTTGAACCCACAACTTCCCATCCTACATCGGACCTAATCTCCTTGTGACTAACGGGCTAAACCCGCTGATTAGCACTATCCATTTTTCATACGTGAAGTTGTTGGTTTAAAATTTTAAATAGCCAGAAGCCAACTTAAAAGTTTTAGGGCAAAGTATAACACTATTCCTTGAACTAGGTACCATATATATTTCATTTAGCCACTAAAAATTTCAAGATAGCACTTACCCCTTAAGTTAAATTTGAGTTTTACCATTTGGATAAACTTGCCCTTAATAATAATAGTTTTTAGCATGTCTTAGATATTTGCTCAATTTTAGTTTTAAGTTCATAATGAACTAGAAAAGTATTTCAAATCATATTTTTCTAGAAAGTTAAAAGTAATTAGTAACTTAAGTAATTGAATAATGAGGATGACAAATACATAAATAAATTGAGCATCAAAATTTGTTTTTTTGAATTCGATCAATGTAAAATATTAACTAACAATTTTGAAACTCTTTCAGATAAATATGAACATATACAATATTTTGTATATTGAATACTTACATATTTTTTAAAAATATTTATATTTCCAATATAATGATATATGTAATGTTTTAGTAAGAAACAAAAGACACACACACACACACACACACACACACTTTCTTGTGGTAATATTTTTTTAATTATCTTTGCTCAAATAACAAGATTTAGTGTGTAAAATATTTTAATAGAATTAATTGGTTGTGCATACTCAACATGTTTTATTAATAATATTTGTTATTCATTAAAGAAGATGATTTCCTAACGTTATGTTTTGGACTATGGATCATATTGAATAAACAAGAAATAAACGGAGTATGAGATATATTACTAAATTAAGTTTAAAAAAGGGAAAATAAGATTTATAGTCCTGGAAGTTGGACCTTCTTGAGAATTAGTCCCCTAAATTGTCACATTCATGTTTTAGTCCTTTAACTTTTAAATTTCTAGATATTTAGTCCTTTAACTTTCAAACTTTCTAGATATTTAGTCATTTAACTTAGCAATTTTACTTTTGGTCCTATAACTTAACATATTTTAGAAATTTAGTCCTATAACTTAGCAATAGTAAAATTTAACTAATTTATTAAAAGATTAGTACCCATTCACAGTTTTTTATAGAACCACAAGTAAAATAATTAAATTTCAAAATTTGAAAATTAATTAAATTATAAAAGCAATTAAAAATTAAATCAATTTCATTAATAAGTTTTTTAAATAAATAGAAATTTCTCAAACAATTAATGAATTTTAGGAAAATTAAAATAATTACATCAAATTAGTACATTAAGAATAATGTCATATCTATGTAATTAACCTTTGGTGAGGAGCATTCTTACCAAGAAATGGATTTGAATTAGTGTACAAGACGCATTTATTTCAGAAGGTTAAAAATTAATGCTTGAAATATTTTTAAAAAATTAACTAATTGAAAAAATTATTAATTATTTTTTTAAAAAAAGTTAACTGTTAATTAAAATTATTCAATTTTAAAAATAAAAATTTAATTAAAAAATAACCTTTTAATAAATTAATTAAATTTAACTATTGTCAAGTTATAGGACTAAAATCCCCTCAAAAAAAGTTATAGGACTAAATTTCTGAAATATGTTAATTTATAGGACCAAAAGTCAAATTGCTAAGTTTAAGGACTAAATATCTAAAAATTTGAAAGTTAAAGAACTAAAACATGAAGGTGACAACTTAGAGGACTAATTCTCAAAAAGGTTCAACTTATAGGCTAAAAATCATATTTTCCCTTTAAAAACATAGCTCATCTTATTCTATAATATTGGAATTTCGTTAATAATTAATACTTCATTTTTAATTTCTTCATTCATCTATATATTGTTTTTGTGTTTTATTATATATAATGGTTTAATTTTTTTAAAGCTTAAATTACTTAACGTATAATCTTTTAAAAAGTAATTTAATTTTTTGAATTAATGAAGTAAATAAAAATTTGGGATTCAAATATTCAAGAAATACTAAATATTATATAAAACTCATCACATTATTATCAATATCTGAAAAACACCTCTTTTAACATACACTCACCACGGATTGAGTTCTCCTCTAGGGTTAGGAGTCTTGGTTCCCGTTTAGGGTTTGTTGTCTAGGGTTTTGCCCCGTCGTCCCTCCTTTGAGGACCCCATACCTGTTCTCGTCCACATTCGTGTCTGCCATCACGCTGTTCCTCACCCTCTTCCCCCCCATCTGTCGTCCCCATTCCGTTTTCTTTTCTAGCCGCATTTGTCAGACGGTAACGATCATGGTTTAGGTTTTAGTGAGTTGTTAATTTTAGTTCTGTCTCTTCTGTGCTTATTGCAGGTTTAACAGGTCTAGCCCAGTGGAGGATCTGATCAGTCGTGGAATTCAAGGATGAGAGATTTGACAGAAAAAGAAACGGTAGTTGTCGATTTGGATGAGCATTCGGATTCAAATGATAAAAATATTCAGAGTTATTTTTTGGCGGGTACCCTATGCACCAGGAAAACGTTTAACCCATTCTATCTATTGGAGGTGATGAAAAAATCGTGGAAGCCACGGAAGGGTTTCATGGCAAGAGAATGGGGCAAGAACTTGTTTCTTTTCCGTTTCGACGATTTGAAAGAACGAGAATGGGTGGTATCGAACCAACCTTGGCACTTTGAGGGATTCTTGTTCGCTTTAAAAGAGATTACAGTTTCGGAACAGCCATCCTCTATATCAATCCATGACACCCCATTTTGGACACGTATATACGATCTGCCCGTTAAATGAATGAATGAAAAAACCCTTACAATTATGGCCAAACAACTCGGCACTTTTGTAACGTGGGATTCTCATGATGATTGCTTTTTTGGAAAATCTGCGAGACTTAAAGTGGCTATCGATATTTCGAAACCCCTACCACGCGGCCTCACTATCCGGATTCAACGAGAAGAAAAATGGATACCCGTCAAATATGAGTCACTCTCCGTGTATTGCTATTGTTGCGGTTTGATTGGTCATCACTTTCGCTCTTGCGAAGAGTACGATAGCGACAACGTATCGGATCCGTCAGAAGCCAAATATGGACCATGCTCAAAGCATCCCCTTATAAACGCCCCCGCACCAACCTTGATTCCCATGACCCACATAAAACTAATCCCACTACTGCCAGGAAACTACCATTTCCCCCCACCAAGAACCAAAACATGCAAACCCCCCACAATGAAAAAACCACCATAACCCAAGCCCACCCCACGACACACCCTGATATGCAACAAAATGAATCTAAAGCCAACACAAACCCCAGTCCCTCACACCCAGACCCCGTTGAGAACCCCAAAAATCTTGTGGAAAATATACCGGACTTAAACGCCCTCATGTTAGTCGCCCCGAAAACCAAACCAACCCAACATACCAACCCACCACCTCCAAACGGCCCCACACATAGCACAACCATTTCTGCTGGTCGATCACTCAAGTCACAAAACATGCCCCACATTAATACCCCAATCCCATTGCCAGCACCCACCCATTATAGCTCCGAATACCTACCTGAACCCATAATCCCTACTCAACTCTTGGCAAACATGTTATCCATTAAATCCAGCCCCACAACCCAGTCATCCCCCTAAAAGTCCAAAGAACAGGGTACTGGGACTCGCCAAAAATATCGCCAATTAACCCCCACCATTTCCCCACCTGTTACAAATTCCCAGAAAAGAAAAACACCCACCCAACCCCCTAGCCTGAACCCCTTCGATCTCAACACAACCTCCAAAAAACCTAAACAGTCACACCACACTATGGAACCTTCGGATGGACCTCAAGTATTCACACCAACGGCGGAGACTGCAGAGAAGCAGTCCCGCCGACCACAATGAGTTGCTTCAGTTGGAACTATCGAGGACTTGGGAACCCTTGAACAGTTCAAGTACTTACAAGAGATATCAGAAGAAAAGATCCCAAAATTGTGTTCCTTATGGAAACGAAATTGGTTATGTCAGAAATAAGTAAAATTTGTGCGAATCTAGGGTCTGATAATCATTTTGCGGTTGATTGTGATACAACGCACGGAGGCCGACGAGGCGGATTATGTCTAATGTGGAAAGAGTGCATTAATCTTCAAATTCAATATCACTCGCTGCACATTATTGATGCTACGATTAATCTCGCAAACTCCAGTGAACAGTGGCGTGTTAGTGAAATATATGGATGGCCGGAAGAACAACTCAAAGATCACACTTGGCAGCTGTTGAGAGAGATGTATTCCGACGATGACACCCTGTGGTTATGTTGCGGAGATTTTAATGAGATACTATTACAATCCAAAAAAATGGGTGGTAGACACAAGGATGATTCAAAATTACAAGCTTTCAGGGACACTCTAGTCGACTGCAATCTTGATGATTTGGGATATGAGGGGTATAGCTTCACATGGACAAATGGGCAAGAAGGAGCCGATAACATTCAAGAACGCCTAGACAGATATCTTGCTAATATTCAATGGGTCAGTCTTTTCCCCACTTACCGTGTCGAACATCTGGTTCGCATAGCATCGGACCACAGTCCAATTTTCATCAGTTGGAATAATTCTAAAGGAATGGGTCGCCGAAAACGAAAACACATTTTTCGCTTTGAAAAGATGTGGTTACAAGACGAGTTGTGCAAACCGTTTATTCGAGATGCATGGGACTCTCAGTCACGCACCAACTCCCCTGATCATATTAAAGATAAACTTCAGTAGCTAGGACAATCATTGATGGCATGGGAAACATCTCACTTTGGTTCCATCACGAAGCAACTCAAATCTGAAAGGACAAGACTTGCGAAAATACAAGCTCAACCACCCACTGCCATAAATATTGCTGGTGCGAAAGAATTGGAAAAGAAGATCACAACTCTCGTGCAACGGGAAGAAATGATGTGGTTCCAGAGATCCCGAGTTAATTGGCTTCGGGACGGGGACAAAAACACGGCCTTTTTTCATCGAGTAGCTAGCGGCAGAAAATTGCGAAATTCAATTGACCGGATTCAAGATGTTGATGGCTGCTGGAAAGAGGAGAAGAATGACATTGCAGGGGTTTTTCAAAGATTCTATGCAAATTTATTTAATTCCACTGCTGATCTAAACCTGAATGGGGTCCTAGATGCTGTTAACTCTGGAATACCCGACGAGCTCAAAACTGAAATTGGCGCTCCCTTTACCAAAGCTGAAATTGTTGCTGCGCTGTCACAAATGCATCCATCCAAAGCCCCGGGCCCTGATGGTATGCTTGCTTTATTTTTTCAACAATTTTGGTAATCTATTAAAAGCGATATCATTGCCACTATTATGAATATTCTAAATAATGGTGCTGACCCTTCCCCCCTTAATCACACACATATCACCCTTATCCCGAAGAATAAAACCCCCATGTCCCCTAGCGAGTTTAGACCTATTAGTCTTTGTAATGTGATCTTCAAGATTATTACTAAAGTCATTGCTAATAGGATTAAACACGCTCTCAACTATATCATTCACCCATGTCAGTCAGCCTTTGTCCCTGGTAGTTTGATTACAGATAATGTGTTATTAGCTTTCGAGATATTCCACGCCATGAAATCTAACAAAGCCACTCGTAGAGGGTCTTTTGCACTAAAACTTGATATGAGTAAGGCATATGATATGGTTTAGTGGGATTTTTACACCAGGTTATGCTTAGAGTCGGACTCCCTAGTCATATTGCTTCTCTTATTATGCGATGTGTTTCTACTGTCTCTTACTCTGTTCTTACTAACGGATTTCCTGGTGAAGCTTTTATTCCCACGAGGGATCTTCGCCAAGGCGACCCCCTCTCCCCCTATCTATTCTTGTTTTGCACAGAGGTATTCTCGTCTCTCATCAGAAAGTTGGAGTCGCTGGGTAATATTCATGGGATTCAATTATGCCGGTGAGCTCCTTCCGTTTCTCACTTGTTCTTCGCGGATGATAGCATAATCTTCGGACGAGCTAACATCCAAGAAATCCAAGAGATGAAACGGATTATTGCAACATATGGGGCGGCGTCAGGCCAAGTAGTTAATTTTGATAAGTCTAAAATTTCCTTCGGTGGTGGCGTATCGGACGCTTATGCCCAGACTTTGGCGGCGGGTCTCGGTGTTCATCGTGTTGATAAGCACCATATATACTTGGGTATTCCGGCTAGTGCAGGTAGATCAAATAAAGTTCTTTTCCAATCATTGGTCGACAGAATCCGAAAAAAACTAAAAAATTGGAAAGCTAGTACTTTGTCGGTGGCTGGAAAATTGACATTTATTAAAAGTGTGGCGCAAGCGATAGCCACGTATATTATGAGTTGTTTCCAAATCCCGACAGAAACGTGTCATCAAATTGATAAGCTAATAGCGAACTTCTGGTGGGGCCAGAAAGGCGATGAAAGGAAAATTCATTGGCTTCAGTGGAAGAAAATGTGCAAACCTAAGGAGATTGGCGGACTTGGCTTTCGGGAAATCTCGGCTTTTAATAAGGCCATGTTGGCTAAGCAAGGGTGGAGGCTTCTTCAAGAGAATGGTTCACTTCTTGCTCGAACCCTTAAAGCGAGATACTACCCTAATGGTGATTTCTTAATCGCTTCAATAGGACATAACCCCAGTTATACTTGGCGAAGTATTGTAGCGGGGCGTGAAATTATCCAAAATGGGAGTAGATGGCTCATAGGGAATGGGACAAATATTCATATATGGAACGACCCTTGGCTCCTGAAGTTTCAGAATTTTAGACCGAATACCTGTCACGGGGACTGGCCGTACGATATGAAGGTGAGGGACCTATTTCAAAATGAACAGCAGGCGTAGGACGTGGATTTTATTCAACAAATATTTGACCAAGAAGAATCACAGGAAATCCTAAGAATTCCGATTAGGACCTTTGTAGGCGTGGACAGATTATCATGGCATTACACAGCGTTTGGGCAGTATAGTGTGAAATCCGGGTATAAGCTGGCGATTTCTATGGATAATGCATCTCACCAGAGTCCTTCTTCCTCAAGTGGCAGTACAAAATTGTGGAAGTGGCTTTGGAAGTTGAAAATCCCTCCGAAGGTGCAAATATTTGTTTGGAAAGTACTCCATGGAATATTACCGGTACGTGCGGCGTTTTCTCGTAGAAATTGTGTGCCCGATCCAATTTGTAGAAGATGTGGAGACGCAATCGAAACTCTGGAACACTCCCTCCGGGACTGCCCTTGGAGCTCCTTTTTCTGGAGTGCTTCTCCTCTGCGCCTCCCCCCTGTTCTGTTATCGACGTCTGCTTCCACGGCGGATATGGTGCAGGGCATCTCTGAGACGGGAGATGGCGAGCTCCATAATTTATTTGCAATGTTACTTTGGGCCTTATGGTATGCACAGAACATGCTCACCTTCCAGGAGAAAGATTTTTCACATCAAGACTGCTTTGCTCTTGCTGTAAAGTGCCTCCATGACTACCAGTCGGCTCAAGTCACACAAGCCCATACTCACCCTCCAAATATGTGCTCGCATTGGCAGCGTCCCCCTGAAGGCATCATCAAGATCAATACAGATGCTTCGATTATTAATTCGGCCGGCATAGGGATTGGAATTGTGGTACGTACACATAATGGCGAAATCACTCATACGATGTCCAAGAGGCTCACCCACGTATACCCAGTCACGATTGCTGAGGCCATTGCATGCAAGAAAGGTCTTATTTTAGCAAAGAATATTCAAGCAGATGCTGTGATGATCGAATCGGATTGCAAGCAAATGGTACAGGCATTCCACCGCACGGAGACTAACCTTACGTACCTTGGCAGTATTGTTGAAGACATTCGGAGGCTTGCTGCAGATTTTCTCACCTTCTCGATGAGATACATTCCACGAACAGCAAATGTGGTGGCGCACCATTTAGCTAGCTTTGTTTTTTCTAATTCTTGTAATGACTTTTACGTGGTACATTGCCAGATGAACTCTTGCATTTCATTCCTGAGGAGGAGCTTCCTCCCTAGCTTAATAATATCTTATATTTCCCTAAATAAAATACTAAATATTATATAGATTTATTTTGATTACGAGTAATTTAGTCTAAACATTAAATTCTGATTTGATCCAGGGATAAGCGTTGCATTGATAAGTTTAGAAAATAAATGCTACATACGAATATATTATCAAGTTAGGAGGGTACGTATCATAGTATTTTGCCCGATGTTTTAGTAGGGTGTCAATTTCGGACCCGACACGCAAACCCGACACCAACATAACACAAAATTAATGGGTATGGGTCCAGGCTTCATGGGTCCGGGTCGAAATCAGGTCGACCCGAATAACCTGCTAATTAAATAGGTCGGGCGCGGATCAACCTGCTATGACTCATTTAACCCATCTGACCCATTTGTGAATTTAAAAGAAAACTAAATAAACTATTAATTATAAGGAAAAATAAAAAACAAAATTATGCTTAAAACTCAAATACTAAAACCTCCTTAATTACGTATATTTTTATTTTTTATGTCTTTTTTAATGTTGTCCTCAAAATCTGATTAGTATATTATGTTATTTATGCAATGTGTTATTTATTTTGTATGTTGTTTATTGTGATATTTTTTATTGATTAAATAGTGTGTCATAGTGGTTGATTTTTTTTAAAGAAATATTATTCATCTGAAAATATTAAATGTTTATAAAAATAATTTTGTTAGACGAGTTAAATGGGCCGGGTCCAGGTTACCTGTGAAATAAGCATGTCGGATCTGAGTTTAAGACACTAATAATTAAACAAGTCGGGTCCGGGTTGACTGTTTCTCGCCCACAAACCCACGAACCCAAACCCACCAACCCGTACCCAACCCAAATTGACACCTATGTTTTAGTAACAATCACATTATTTTAATTAGTTTGTCTTTTATATTCTTTGTTTGCCAACATCTTTCTTCATTCACTTTTAATTACCTCTTTCTTCCCACGTTGAATATAATTAATCATACTTATGTCATGAAAATTAACCCTTATTTTAACGTTTCAAATAATATTCTCACAAAATATGAATGTTCTGATAAAAAATCACACATATGAGAATAAAATTAACCTATTGAGGACAAATAAAATCTACATAGTGGGGACAAATGTATTTATGAAGAGAGAGTCTTCATAAGATGATGAAGGAAGAAAAAGAAGAAGAAAAAGGCGTGGAGTAGAAGCGGCTAGGATTTGATAGAAGAAAAGGTAATACATTATTTAAAAAAAGTTATTTCTTGAAAATAAGTAAACACCATAACCACAAGACATCCTCAGAAAAACATTTGAATCTGTTTACTAAAAAGTAATCTAGCTAGATCAACTCATTTGAAAACATAATAATCTAGGACGTACCTAAGAACTTTTCCATTTTCACAACAAAACAATACTAATTTGTTGGGAAAGAGTGCCAAAATAAATGACACCGCACAAAGCGGAAATAGTAAAATCTTTTCCCACCTAAATTTGGATTAAAAATGGGAACCAAACCAAGAATAATAGTGCAAGACGATAAAAATAGGACACAAGAATTTTTACGTGGAAACCCAAATTGGGAAAAACCACGAGACCGTAGTCCGGATAAATCCTCCACTAAACGTATAGTAGGCTTACAAAATTTCTCCCTAAAAAGGGGATACACAAATTATCTCAAGTTATCAACTTGGAATACCCGAGAAAATAGGAATGCTATTTTGGGTGAGAATGAAAAATTACTACTAATTTTTTCTCTCTTTTTCTTCACTCAAAACACACACTTATAGATATACTTTCTACTCTCTATTTTCTCTCTTCTCTTGCAATTGCTAAAATGCTAATTGCTTGGTGTGATTTTGCATTCAAGGATGAAGCCCTTTTATAGGCATTTTCCATGCCCAATTCCAACATGTGAACAAACTTTGTCAACAAAGTTTGGCAACCAACCATTGAAGACTTGGTGGTGTTGGTTGGTTGGTGCCTACCAAATGAATAGTATTTACCACATGGGGTGGAAAATTCAACAATTCTCCCCCTCCACCTCATGTGGGGAATCAACCAATCCTGCTTTGGTTCTGCAAACTTCAAACTTATCTCTTGGTAAAGACTTTGTCAGCATATCTGCACCATTTTCATCTGTGTGAACTTTCTCCAGTTGCATCAGTTTTTCATCAAGCACATCTCGAATCCAATGGTATCTCACATCAATATGTTTTGACCTTGAGTGGAATGAAGAATTCTTACTCAAGTGAATTGCGCTCTGACTGTCACAGTAGAGCGTGTATTTTTCCTGCTTCAAGTCTAATTCCTGTAGAAACTTCTTCAACCACAACATCTCCTTGCAAGCTTCCGTCACAGCAATGTATTCAGCTTCGGTTGTGGATAATGCCACACATTTTTGAAGTTTCGATTGCCAAGAGATAGCTCCCCCTGCAAATCTCATCAGGTATCCGGATGTGGACTTCCTGGAATCAACATCACCAGCCATATCTGCATCTGTGAATCCGTCTAGTACAGTTTGGTCATCACCAAATTTTAGACAATATTTAGATGTACCTCTCAAGTACCGAAATATCCATTTCACTGCAGACCAGTGATCTTTCCCTGGATTAGAGAGAAAACGGCTAACAACACCAACTGCATGAGCAATATCAGGTCTAGTACATACCATAGCATACATCAAACTGCCAACTGCAGAAGCATATGGTACCTTTTGCATTTCTGCTTTATCTTCCTCACTTGTGGGACATTGCGCCGCGCTTAGCTTGAAGTGACCCGCAAGTGGAGTACTGACTGGTTTTGACTTGCTCATATTGAATCTCTCAAGAACTTTCTCAACGTACTTTTCTTGAGATAACCAAAGCTTCCTGCTTGCCCTGTCTCTTGAGATTTTCATCCCAAGGATTTGCTTAGCCGGTCCTAAGTCTTTCATCGCAAAAGACTTGCCAAGTTCTTTCTTCAGCTTCTCAATCTTGCTGGCATCATGACCTACAATCAAAGCATGTCATCCACATACAATAATAGTATGATAAAATCATTATCACTGAATTTCTTAAAGAATACACAGTGATCAGAACTGGTCCTGTTGTAGTCATGATCGGTCATGAAGGAGTCAAACTTCTTGTACCATTGTCTTGGAGCTTGTTTTAAGCCGTACAAGCTCTTCTTCAATCTGCATACCAAGTTCTCCTTACCTTTGACTTTGAACCCTTCCGGTTGCTCCATATAGATTTCTTCATTCAAATCTCCATGAAGAAATGCAGTCTTCACATCAAGTTGTTCGATTTCCAGATCCAAACTGGCAGCTATCCCAAGAACAACTCTGATTGAGGACATCTTCACCACTGGTGAGAAAATTTCTTCGAAATCAACACCCTTCTTCTGACTGAAACCCTTCACAACCAGCCTAGCTTTATACCTTGGTTGTAAGCTTTGCTCATCAGTCTTCAACCTGTACACCCATTTATTTTTCAGAGTACGTTTACCTTTCGGTGGCTTCACCAGGTCATAGGTGTGATTTTCCTGCAAAGAGTTCATCTCTTCTTTCATGGCCTCCATCCACATATCCTTCTGATCATGTGATATGGCTTCTTCAAAACTTTGTGGTTCTCCCCGTCAGTGAGCATTACATACTCATGTGGGCTATATCTCGTAGAAGGTTGTCTTTGTCTGGTGGACCTTCTAGCCGCATCTTCTGGTGGTGGAACTGGAGGGACATCACCGGTTGTATCATGGTGTTGATCTTGCACATCTCCCCCATGATTCTGATTTCTAGGAGAAGAAACTGGATCTACGTCATCAGGAACATACTGGTTTGATTCAGATTTCTCAACATTTAGCATCTTCAATTGTCTCGATCCTCAAGGAATACAACATCCCTGCTTCTGATAACTTTCTTCTTGACTGGATCCCATAACCTGTAGCCGAATTCTTCATGGCCATAGCCCAAGAAGATGCATGACTTGGTCTTGTCATCAAGCTTGGATCGTTCATCTTTTGGAATGTGCACAAACGCCCTGCAGCCAAACACTCTCAAGTGTTTGTAGGAAACATCTTTTCCAGTCCAAACTCTATCTGGAATGTCGCCACCCGGAGGAGCGATGGAGAAAGGTTGATTAGATCAAC